>JAQQPU010010950.1:9957-28991 GCA_029168905.1 Artemia sp. Kazakhstan ARC1039 | reverse complement strand
AGACAAGCAGATGCTTTGAACATCAAATTCTGAAACTTTTTTACATAGCATTATGAAACATGACAATTTAAAATGAAATCTTTCTAAAAGTCCCCCCTCCCGTGGCCTAAAATGTAAATTCTATTACCTTTTAATATTCTCACTACTCAAAGGTCGAAATGCAAGATTTTTTACTTGAATTTCATTTATTCTACAAACTAATATATAAGGTTTTATCATGATGATCACCGGAAATTTCTGTGTCTTTTTCACACTTCCTACATTTATAAAGAGATGTTTTCCATCTCCAATCTCTGGATGTCAAATTGTACTCCGTGTGCCTACACCAATAGCATCTTACATCTTTGACAATCTTGTCAGGATTAACGGGATAATACTCCCTTTTTGGCTTCATTATGGAGTTCTGAAAGTAGAAGTTTTATTAATAACATTTGATTTTTTAGTAAAGTCGGATTTTAATTTTCAGATATATGAAAATCAAACTTTAAAAAACATCAGATTTTATTAATAACATTGATTTTTTTTAATAAATTTGGGTTTGATCCAAGGTTTCATTGGGTACATTTTTGCATATCTTTTTTAATAAAGCTGAATTTTAATTTTCAGGGATATTAAAATCATAGTTTTAAAAACTCTGATTTTATTAATAACATTGATTTTCTTAATAAAGTTGGGTTTGATCAAAGGCCTCATTGGGTACATTTTTGCATATTTTTTTAATAAAGTGAAGTTTTAGTTTTCAGAAATATGCACATCCCAGTTTAAAATACGTCTGATTTTATTAACAACATTTGATTTTTTTTAGTGGAGGTGGATTTATATTTTTAGAATATTTTATTAATAATATTGATTTTTTAATAAAGTTCGGTTTGATTCAAGGCCTCATTGGGTACATTTTTGCATATTTTTTTTTAATAAAGTTGAGTTTGATCCAAGGCCTCATTGGGTACATTTTTGCATATTTTTTAATAGAGTGAGGTTTTAGTTTTCAGAAATATGCTCATTCCACTTTAAAATACATCTGATTTCATTAAAACAATTGATTTTTTTTTAAAAAGTAGGATTTTAATTTTCAGAAATATGAACATCACAGTTTAAAAAACATTTGATTTTTTTAATAACATTTGTTTTTTTAATAAAGTTTTTTTTTTCATTGAAATGCACCTTTTCAATATAAGTTTCGTGTCTAAAATTCATCTATCATTAAAATGATTTGAATATTGTTCTCGTGTGTAATAGTCAATCTGGTCGATATGGTTTACCCTTTACTAAAATTTTTCCAAGGGGGGCCACCACTGCGTATCGAAATTAAATTATTAAGAAGGCTAATTTTTCTTTGAAATACACCTTTACATTATAATTATTTAGTCTAAATTTAATCTATTATTAAAATTATTTGAATATTGGTCTCGTATGTAATAGCCAATTTGGTTCAAATGGATTACCCTTTACTAACTTTTTTCCCCAGCGAACTCTTTGAACATGTGAAAAATGTAGAAAACCTAATTTCTATTTCCGTATCAGTCAATTTCTCAGTCACCATCTTTAATCATTCTTAAACAATACTGAAGAAAAAAACACTGTTTATCGACATTAAATTATTATGAAGGCTATTTTTCATTGAAATGCTCCGTTTCAATATAATTTTTGTAAAAGTATTAGAAATTTGTGACTTAACGCTAAAAAAGTTGAATGTAATATACTCATCAAGATGACCTAGCTTTTCCCCGCTAGTATGTTCTGTATAATACACAAGTACTACCGAGCAGTGTTGTCAATATAAAATATTCAGTAAAAGAGATAAAATTTTTTTACTTAACGCTAAAAAAATTGAATGTAATAGACTCATCAAGATGACCTAGCTTTACTTCTCGAGTATGGTCTAGCTTTACCATCGAGCAGTGTATAAAAGAGATAGAAATTTGTGACTTAAAGCTAAAAAAAGTTGAAACGTTTTTTTTCATTGAAATGCACCTTTTCAATATAATTTTCTTGTCTAAAATTCATCTATTATTAAAATGGTTTGAATATTTTTCTCGTATGTAATAGTCAATCTGGTGGATATGATTTACCCTTTACTAACATTTTTCCAAAGGGGGCGACCACTGTTTATCACCATTAAATTATTAGGAAGGCTATATTTTCTTTGAAATACACCCTTTATATTAAAATTTTTGTGTCTAAAAGTCATCTGTTATTAAAATGATTTGAAAATTGTTCTCGTATGTAATAGCCAATTTGGTGGATATGGATTACCGTTTACTAACATTTTGTTTTTCCAGTGAACTGTTTGAACATAAAAAAAATAAATAAAACCCAATTTCTATTTCTGTATCGGTCAATTTCTCAGTCACCATCTTTAATCGTATGAGGGCCTTAGCACACATGAACTTACCAGGACTTCGGTGCCGATTGCGCAAGCCAATAACGTGTAACATTCCCTTCCATATTTTGAATCTTCAACGCACGGTGTAAGTAAAATTATATTTTCTCTTTTTCTTTCTTCCCGCTTTATCGTTTATTTTTTATATAGTTTCTAACATAAAGAAAAACTAAATTTAAATTATTGATGTTTGAACATGATTATTTTGGAATTTTTATAGTTCCATTTACAGATTATTTACGGTTCTTCTTGAAAACGGATAATTTATCGGACAGCGCATTAGTAAAAAAAAGCACGGCTTTGAGTATTAACAGCGCATTAGTAAAATGCACCGCTCTGAATAAAGAACTTTAAGGGTTCAAATGTGTTGTTTGTTTTTAATTATCCTTTTCTCCAACAGATCATCACACATGGAAGAATTTATCATATAAACTATGATGGTATAGTTCATTGAACATTCTAGTACACTATTTAAATATTAATAGGATAGCAATCAACCTAAAAACATATTGAGATATCCATTTCATTCGAAATATTTGAAAATTTCCATCAAATCTGTGTGTTTGGGAATGACATAAACTCTAAAGTCTATTGAGAATAGCTCATAAGCTATTCAAATTGGTATTTGATTAAAAAAAAATTTTGTGGAGGGAAAGCTGGTAGTTTGGTGGAGGGAGGGAAAGTATGACCCTGGGTTTTTCAAAACATATTTATGTTTGTTAAAATGAAACTAAGATAAAATCAGAACACACACTATGTAAATTTAAGTTGTCAATATTTACGTTTAATAACATTACATAATGAAATATTCAATTGAAACTTTAGGGAATATACAGAGTGGTGGGAAGGGGGTTGACAGTGGACTACTATCTAGATATTTTTAGCATGCAAATGTTTTTAAATAATATGAAAATATAGCTCGCTAATAATCCATTTATTTCGACTTTTATAAAACAGGACCAATTACACAACGAAACTAAATTCTGTTAATATTGTAGATTAATATAAATGACTTACCACCATCATCATCACAGCTACCAACTCAAGGGTTGGTCGGGATGGTATAAAAGCATCAATAGAGCTCAAAATATTTTATTTAAATGAAAATGCCGTTGAAATTTATTCACATTTTTTCTACACTGACATGTTAGTCCTTCATTCCCATTTCGAAAATTTTGAGAGTGTATTTATGGAATGCATAGATAGTATTGGCACAAAACTGCATAATTATAATGTGAAGTGTAGTGGGGCAGTGGTTTTATTTATTGAAAATTTAAATGTAAATATATGTAAATTTAATAAATTAATGTATTTTAATAGGTGTTGGGCCGGAGTCTATAGTTTTAAAATATCATCCAGATTTGTAAGAATTGCAAGGTGTGCAACGAATCTGCTTCAAAAAAAGGCAAAAGTATCGCATGTATGCATTTCTTATCGCAGCCTTCCGAACCCTGAAAGATAGTGCTACTAAGACAAAGTTGGACAAATTGGCAGCTAATGGAGATGGAGAGGGGGCAGAGTTCCCTAAAGTAGTTTTCAGTTGTTTAAAAGTTTAATATCCAGGAACATTCAAGGAAATATATATTTTTAAACGGAGTAACGAACACTTAAAGATTTGTGTTACGGTGCTACAATATGAAACAACATTTTAGGAGGGTGGGTGCATTAACAAAAGAGGGAGGGTATATTTCCAGTGAGGGCTCCGTGAATTCAGTCAGTGAAGCACGGGGTATGGCGTCTTTGCATGCCTCCTACAGGATCTGATTCAATTGGACATGTTAATCCAATTACAGATATTAGTAGGGAGAAGGAGTACGCTGAGGGAGGGAAAAGCAAAAGGAGTACGCTACTATTGTCCAAAGTGTCTATCTAGATTTGGACTGAATTATACCAAAGGAATCACATGAAACCCTGTAAAAGTTATGGATACCAGTCTGTGAAAATATTTAGTGGTGGTAAGGCTATTTTACATATTATAAATTTTCAGAATTCACTCTTACAGAGTAATAAGATCCATTTAGATTGTGAAGCTAAACTCACAGATGTGAATGATCCAAGAATTCAAATCGTATCAAAGAACATCAAGCCATTGCAGTCTCTTACGCCCACGCTCAAAGAGACTCTAGTAATACTATGTGAGAGTTAGATTATAATTGATACACTTGGTGGGAAGGATTGTATGCACACAACCTTGACTAAACTTATTACAACAGTAAATGAGGCAATCTCATGGCTGCGGTACACAAAATATCCTATGATTCTATCACCGGAGGATAGGTTGGAAATTAAAAATAACAAAATATGTTGGGTTTGTATAGGGAAATTTGAAGAGGGTAAATATGGGAAAAGGGGTAAGGGGAAGGGGCTAAGGGGAAAGGGGTTAAAGGGAAAAAATGCAACCACGATCATTTATGGCAAGAAATTTCACCGGGAGGGAGTAAGTTTCGTAGAGTGGCCCATTAATCGTGCAGTATAAACGTTAATCAACATTGTTCATACCTGTTGAAATTTCGCATTTAACCGGTGTACAATAGTTCAATTTTAAGCCTAATTAACTTTGGAATACATTATAACATTGAGAGTACAGACAAATATAGACTTTAACGCTGGTTTTAAAGATTGTATATAAGATTTTGATGGAATTTTTTTATCTGGATAATGGATTAATTTCGGCTATGTTTTGGGCCAAGATTGTTTTGAGCTGAGCTATGCAAAATGATCTTGTTTTCCCATTCAGTTATTCTTAGTTTTATCCAATCAAAGATTCGATTGTGTATTGATAATGAATTTATTATCAGTGATGTAGTGGATTTTTTTCCTGAAAATATTCTCAAAGATGCTCAATATATTCAAAAGATAATTTCGGCTATGTTATGGACCAAGACTGTTTTGGGCTGAGCTAAGCAAAATGATAGTGTTTTCAAATTCAGTTATTCATAATTTTATTCAATCAAACATTCGATTGGCCATTGATGATGAAGTTATTATCAGAGATGCTGTATCCGAGATGAGTTTTTTCATGAAAATATTCTCAAAGATGCTAAAGCTGATCTATGGGCAGAAATATATCCTAGTAGCAAAACATCACCAAGGAGACAAGGTAATAATGCCTCCGCTTGGCATGTGAAAGATATGATTGATTTCCTTACAAAGTGCGAAAATGAGAAGCTAACAGCTCCAACGTACATATTTATTTCACCCACTGAAGTGCTTGTAATTCCTACTGCTGCTTAAAATAAACTTGCTTCCAAAATTTTTGCTGTTGATTCTACCCTTAACTTCATCAAAGAAAAGGTAACAGCTAATTATTTAAATTTTCCGTCACTTCCCATTTCTTATACTAGTCCTCATATTGTAATCACTGCCCCCGTTATCATTTCCAAAGTGCCTACTAAACTTGATGATCCTTCGAAACGGGCTCATGCTATTAATAAAATTCCTGGCCATGAAGCTATTCCCAGCATAAAGCCTTCTGGCGATAAGCTGATTTTCAGATTAGTCAATCTGCAGCAAAGATTTTTAACCATGCGGTTCCAGCCGTATGTGACGTCATGATGCACGAAAAGAAATTTCATGGCATTGTTAAGGGGGTACCCACTAATTATGAGGCGATCATTTCTAAGGAAAGTAAAGGTGTCATCGACGCTGAACGCTTGGGAAAACCCCTAGCTGTGAAAATTACCTCTGCTGATCCTGTAGCCGAGAGTAATAGCCTAAGACTCGGGTTCAAGATGGGTTATTTATCATTCCAGGTCTCTGAATTCCTATGCCCGACCCGTTTCTGTCATAATTGTCAATCTCCCAACCACATGAAAACCAAATGCGATAAGCCAACAAAATGCAGCCACTGTGTCGGCTCTCATGTATCATCCTGTGATTCCCAGGTGTTTTTGATCCTAAATGTGCTAATTGTGAGGGCAATCACGCAAAATTCTGCGTGATGTACTGAGCAAGCGTGTGATTCGGAAATGACTGTCGAATTGTCTGTCTCAATCTGCTCCTTTAATATCAATGGCATGAAAGATAAAGATGGCTCATTAAATAAAAAAATGAATGATTTTGACATTTTGTTCTTATAAGAACATTTACTTCCTGGCATCTCCGTTAACTCTCTACGAACAAGTAGCCATCGTAGTTTTTACTAACAATGCCCGAAAAACAAAAGGTTGACATTCCAGGGGTCTTACATGCGTTATCAAACGATTAGCTAATCATTTGTCACCTACCTTGTTTCATTTCTCTGATAATATTATGGCAATGTGACTTGGTCACCTTGTAATTATAAATGTATATCTTCCCTGCGATCAAAAATGTCTAGCTTCACTTACCTAGTTTGCTAATACCTGCTCATCCCTTAAAACTTTGTTTTGTAATATTGAAAAGCATGGGTATCGTTGGCTAATGATAGGTAAATTCTATTGTGATGTTTATTGCTTCTCTACTCGTACCAACTTAGTTTTAGATTCGTTGCCAATTGGCTACCGCATAGTACCCAAAGCTCTTAATAACAGTTATATTCATAATAGTGCTACTGTGACCAATAATGATCATTGTCTCTGCTCCGACGATGTTCCCTGTTCTGTCGTTAATGTTGACGAAGACGAAACGTGAATTTGACCACCTTCCGCTTTTCATCACTGTGACATTAACCACTGATCCATCTGATTATTCTTGCGCTACTAATAAACTGGTTTATGAAACGAGAGTGGAGCAAAGCCCATTGGCCTTTATATATTTCTACCCTAAAAACTCTGTTATCCTCCGTCAAGATCCCTTCTAATCGACCATGCACAAGTTTTTTTCGCCACAAGCCAGAGTTCAAAAGAATGTTTATTACCTTCGCTTAGTTGAGTGCATGAATAGAACTGAGAATCTGGCTGTCCCCCTTGTCCCGGTTAAACTCAAAACTCGAAGCACAATTTGGAAAAAAGACCCGGGTCTTAAAGTCATCAAAAATTGTGCTAAACTCTATATTCGCATCTGGAATGCGTGTAGGCGGCCCTTGCGAGGCCAAGTGTTTGATATAAAAAAGAAAGGCAAAAGCGGAGTTTAAAACGCATCTTCGTTTGGTTCGATATAATGGTGCTGAGTTCCCTAAAAGTACAGTACAATGGAAATAAGTCATTAATGCGTCTAAATTTGATTCATTAGGGACCAGTTATGTTATCCCAGATTCGTCTTTGATTGGGCATTATAAAAATATTTTTTTTTAGATTGAGTAAAGTGTTCATTATCATTTTCAGTGCTTAGTTTCTATATTTATGCCATCTAAAGTTTTACAACATCATAATATTCGCGTATCAACTAAAAGTATTATTAATTGTAGGCTTAAACGTAAGTCTAAATCCAGTTATCTTAATGGGATTAGCGCTCACCATTTACGCTGTAATTGTCCGGCACAAGTCGCTCAGCTCCAGTTACTTTTTCAGTTCTGTTTATGTTTGTCAATTGTGCCTGATCCCTTCCTTTGCGGAACGGTAAATTTGAATCTTAAACGGGGAAGAGACCCTTTTGATTGTAGTTCATATAGGCCATCACTGTTGCTTGCATTATTAGTAAAGTTTTTGAATATGTTCTGCTCCCACCTATTATTTAACGAACTGCGAAAGACTGAAACCAATTTGGATTTAAAACCTTTATTGGGTGCCAACATGCGCGTAATGTTTCAGCTTCAACTCTTTATGATGCCCATTCTAAAGGTTATGAATTACATATTTGCGCTTTGTATTTGTCTAAAGTCTTCGATAGTATTTGCCATGCACAAATGTGACACTCTTTATCAGAGTTTGGAGTGAACCCTTCTGTCATACATGTACTTAAATTATGGTATAGTAATTTGTTTCTTCGTTTAAAATCTTGTACAGGGTACAGCGGGAATATACCAGTTTAATCTGCAGTACGACAGGGTGGAGTGCTATCACCTTATCTATTTAATGTTTGCATTTAAAATGTGCTATTAGGAATCAAATATTCGTATTTTTATAATTTATCTGATGCTTCTTATGTTGCGTATACGGATGACCTGCTAGTTTTAAGCCATACCAAGTTTATTTTGACATTATCGGTGCAAATTATTTCTATGATGTTTCGGGATGTCGGTCTGTTTTTGAATGTTGACAAATGCAAATACATAGTTTTCAAACCCAAATCATCCGCTCATAATTTTTCCTGTGGATCCTAAGCAATTCACAATGTCACGAGTTTACGGAGGTTAGGAATTAGTATTTGTTCTACACTCACTTTTTTGCGACTTCAAGTTCTAAGAGACTTTTTAAGAAAAGTTGAAGATCAGATATGCAAAAACTGTACCTAACAGTGGAAAATTTTCACGCCGAGCTTTAGCTAAAATTTATTCCATATATCGTGACCATTCTGTCTTGTTTTTAAGTGGAATGTATTCTTTATTGAATAAGAATGATTTGCGCCAGATCCGTATTGCTTATTTTAGAGATTGTAAATTTTTACTGTACCCAGTAACAAATTTTTTCCCACTTCATATTGTAAAACACGTATTGTTGAGAAGTATGGTGCTACCGACGTTATCCAATTGTTTGAATTGCTAGTAATAATTTATCAAGACATGCTTTTTGATTCCTAGACCCGTACCATAATATTATCCGTGTATTTTTTTCAGTGATTAAGGTTTAACTTATCTTTGTTTCTGTGTATTTGATTTTTCTTCCTTTTTTATTGTACTTTATTCCGCTTGTTTTGTATAAAAGTTGGTTATAAATAAATTATTATTATTATTATACAGCATTCCAATTATGATTGGAAATTTATTTTACCAGCATCGGCGAGTATGCAGAAAGGTGGAGTTTTAGATGGCGTATGGGTAGTTGGTTCTTTTTCCTGTAATATCATACCAAAATCATCTGAGAATTTGCAGCTCTTAGAATTCATATGGAAATAAATAGATAATGGACACACTTGCTTGAATGAAATCCGTTTTTTAGCCTCCTTTAGTTTTCCCCTAAATCCCTCAGCCAATTGATTCAAGTACAAAAAAGCGACAATTTTGATAGTTTTCCCCTCCTTAAACAACGCTTTCTAGATGATGAAATGTATAATTTAGTAACGTGTAAGGGCATATATGCATATGATTACTACAACCCCACCTCAAGGTTAAGTGAGGAGAAACTTCCGCCCATTGAAGCATTTTATAATTCACTTACTAATAGTCAATGCACCAATGCTGACTATGAATTTGCCAAGATGGCTTGGGACAAAGGGAGATTTAAAAATGGGTGGCATTATTGCAAAATGTACATGGCAAGTAATGTATCGAAACTATTGGACATTGTAAGAACATGGATAAAGACTATTTGGGATTTGGGTTGGATTTATGTTTTTATTTTTCGGCTCCTCATTTGGTGATCCATTTAATTCTAAAAGTCAGTAAAGAAGAAATAGGTCTGATCACCAAAGTATATCAGAACTTTTTTGTAGAAAGACCCATTAGGGGTGATTATGTTTTCATGAGGACTGAATCATGAAAACTGGTCCAACTGGACAAAACTCTGAGGACGGTGCAAAGTCCGATGGGGTTTTTTGATAATGAATTCCCTTTATCCCTCGGCAATGTCTCACTACTGTTTGCCGTGTGGTAATTACAAATGGGCCCACAATCCTTGAGCTTCAAATTTGCCCAAAATTCACACTATTAAGGAAAATGGGCCACAAGGATTGGATTTTGAAATTGACGGTGAAATACCAATCGAGCTCCATCACTCGGTAAGAGATTTTGTTTTCCCGTAAATAAATAGACCTGAGACCAATGAGTCACATGCACTTTATCTTTGGTAGAGAAAAAGGGTATACACTGAACCCCTTCAAAGTAAAAACTAGTTGCCGACATTGCTCCGAAACAGAATATAGTTGTACATCATGTGCTATTGTAATAGATGGTAGCCAATGGTTTCAGAGCCACAATGATACAAAAATTCCTCTAATTCGACCAAAAAACTTATTTGAAAACGTTTATTGACAATTTTGGCAGTAAACGTTCACAAGCAAAAACAAAAGTTAAAAAACAAATCTATAAGCTCATTTTGAATTCAACCTTCGATAAAATTTTCAAAAGCGTACGAAACAAGAGTCGACTTGACGCTGTAAACAATCTAAAATAATGTGCTCAAATTATTGCCGACCCCAATTTTACATCATTCACTATCATAGACTGCAATATGGTCCTCCTACATAGAAAAAAAAGAAACGTTGTTTTTAATAAAAGATTGTAGGTGGTAGTTCAATAACAAAAATCTCCGAGAAACTCATGTTGTCATTCTTTTACAATATGTGTAATGTGCAATGACTGAGGTAGGGGGACGTTCAAGTGTACTATGGAGACACTGGTTCACTCCTGTTAGAATTTAAAACTGAAAATTTACTGAATGATTTGGAAAATGGGAAACACATTAGCTCTCGAATGGATTTTACCAGTTGGAATGAGTCCATTTATCCAGAATTAGTGAAGTGCCAAGCCCCAATTCAGATGTTGATGTTAAAGTCGGAGATAGGGATCGATTTAATACCCAATGGTGTGTTTTCAGGTCCGAAGGTGTACTGTGTGGAAACACCTAATAACGATATCAAACAAGTATGCCAGGGGATGCCTAAACAATATTTAAAAAAAATTCAACATGAGTGTTTATAGAAACTGTGTGGAAAGTATTTAAGTACCAAGAGCAAGAGTCATGGCGATTCGCTCTTTACAATTTAGAAACTATACAGTTAGAGTAGAGAAAAACGCCATAACAGCCATCTTGGATATAGTCTATGTACGTGAGGGTGGTGTGAAGGTACCTCCCAATGGATACTACCGTATTTCAGATCAAGTTGAATGTATAGACTATAGAAAACAATTCGGTCTGGATAAATTCACCTGAATTCAATAATAATAATAGTACTTCTACTAGGTGGGTAGTGGGAAGATTTCTTTTTTTCTTAATTAATTTCAAAAAATTTTTCCACAAAATAAGTTTTTCAAAGAAAAGTAAAGAACTCCATTAAGTGAAATATGAGCAAAAATAAAATCAAATAATCTACCAAGCGCGAAACTACCCCAAATCAGCATCGATAAATAAATTAAACCCAAAACGAACAGAAATTACAATAATTTTCTGATTCAAACTCAAAACTAGCAGAAATTAGCATAAGTTGGGCGCAAAACCCCTATGCCTTCCCAAGGCCAGAAAAAAATTTGCACTTTACTGAAAAAATGTAAATGTTTTTTCTTTTATAACTTTAATAAATCAAATAATGCTAACATTTTGATTACTAAATATCAGTATATGTACAATAAACTGACAGTGCACATTCATTTGTATTTTTTCCGTAAAGTGTAAATTTTATTCTGGCCTTGGGAAGGCATGTGGGGTCTTATGACCAACTTATGTTTATTTCTGCTCGTTTTGAGTTTAACTCGGTTAATTATTGTAATTTCTGTTTATTTTGGGTTTCATTTATTTATCGATGCTTATTTGGGGTAGTTTCACTCTTGGTAGATTATTTGATTTTATTTTTGCTCATTTTTTGTTTAATGGAGTTCTTTACTTTTCTTTGAAAAATTATTTTGTGGAAAGTTTTTTTAAATTAATTTCTGTTCTTTTTATATTGACATAGTTATTTCAGAGGAAAAAAAATAATCCTTTAAATCTTTTCATTTTTTAGTCTTTATAGTTTGGCCCGCTATTTTTATGATGGAAAAAAAATTCGGCAATTTTTAACAACATACACCCTTTTAAAAATCTGGACACAAATAGTACCGTTTAATTTACTTTCATACCTCCGCTGGTTGACATGAAATGGAAAACTTGATACCATTCGCAAAAAATTACTTTCTTTGATAGATCGGGATACCCTTACGCTATTTTGATTTGGTTAACTTTTAAGAGATGAAATGGGAGGGTTGGCATGGGATGGTGGGAGTGGAAGGGGGATTAGTTGCCCTCAAATCACTATCGACTATAAAAAAGGGCATCAGCCTTTTCTATTTGCAATAGAATGAGCCCATTTTGAATCCCACGACAACTCCTTCGATACGAAGTACAACACCAAACAAAAAATAATACATTATACCCACTTCAATCTTTACTATAAAAATTTCAAACCTTCCATTCACTTTCGACTATTAAAAAGGGCACTAGGCCTTTCGATTTCCAATCGAATGAGCCCTTTCGGAAGCTACAACGCTTTTTATAAACACCTTATATGCCCCCAGGAAATAAATTACAACCCTTACCCTAAGGTCTGTTAGGGTGGTTGTCATCCTCTAATACCGAATTTCCAAAACTTTCAACTACGTTAAACAACTTGGCTATATCAAAATTTTGATTGGATGTGTTTGGGTAAATGGTGGGCGTGAGTTGCCCTATAATCACTTTCGACTATTAAAAAGGGTACTATCCCTTTGAATTTCAAATGAAATGAACCCTTTCAAATTTCTACGACAAAGATTTCAATAAAAACCTAATATGCCCCCAGGGCATAACTTATAATCCTGGCCCTGAGAGTTTTGGGGGAGTGTCCTCCACAAAAATACATTTTCTATCTGGATGTCAACTAAGCTGAACTAAATGGGTATCTCAAAATTTTTATTTGATGGGTTTGGGGGAATGATGGGTGTGAGGAGGGGGGCTAGATGCCCTCCAATCACTTTCGACTATTAAAAAGGGCACTTTGAAAAAAAGTCCTTTGATTTTCCAATCGAATGAGCTTTTTTGAAGTTTCTAAAACAACGCCTTCTTTAAAAACCTTATATGCCCCGAGGGCATAACTTAAAACCCTTGCCCTTAGGGTTGTGGGGGAGTGTCCTCCTCAAAAACATATTTTCTATCTGGAAATCAACTACGCTGAACAAAATGGCTATATTCAAATTTTTAATGGATGTGTTTGGGGGAATAATGGGCGTGGGGGGGATTTAGTTGCCCTCCAATCACTTTTGACTATTAAAAAGGCCACTAGAACTCTCAATTTCCAATCGAAGCGACCACTTTTTCTAGTTTCTACGACGACCCCTTCCATATGAAGTGCAATGCTCTAAAGGGAAAAAATAATACGTAGTACATTGTGCCAATATCGTCTTATATGCGGGGGGTTGTCCTCCTCAAAAACATATTTTCTATCTGGAAATCATCTACGCTGAACAAAATGGGTATCTCAAAATTTTGATTGGATGTATTTGGGGGAATGATGGGCGTGGGTGGGGGCTAGTTGCCATCCAATCACTTTCGACTATTAAAAAGGGCACTAGCCCTTTGAATTTCCAATTGAATGACCCTTTTTTGAAGTTTCTACGACAACGCCTTCTATAAAAACCTTATATGCTCTCAGGGCATAACTTAAAAACCCTTGCCCCGAGAGTTGTGGGGGAGAGTCCTCCTAAAAAACATATTTTCTATGTGGAAATCAACTACGCTTAACAAAATGGCTATCTCAAGATTTTGTTTGGATGTGTTTGGTGGAATTATAGGCAGGGGGAGGGGATAGTTGCCCTCCAATCAAATTTGACTATTAAAAGAACACTAGCCACTGCGATTTCCAATCGAATGAGTCCTTTTCAAAGTTTCTACGACAACTCCTTCGATACGAAGTGCCTGTCGGAGAAAAAAAACATTGTGGCCACATCGTTCTTTACTTAGGCAGCACTAGCGCACTGCCTATGATACATTCTATCAATATTGAACAGCAGTAGCAAAGTTTATGTCTCTGTGTTTGCAATATAATTATTATTATTGTTGTTATTATTGTTATATTTTCAATATATTTATTTTCAAAGTCCCTCTCTTCCGTCTTTCCGCCCGGCCTTTCGGCCCACCACAGCGGGCTCACCGCACCTTCGGGTTTGACCTTTTGCCACCACAGTGGCCATCTCCGGGGGTAGGGGGATCTCATGAATGTATTTGTGTGTTGGTTTAATTGAAAATGGTGTGTTTATTTTGTTATTATTTTTGTAAATAAAAGAAAATGAAAAACAAAGTGTTGATTTTTAATCTCCAATTCTGTGATATTATATTTATGTGTATTAAATATTTGTTGTAAGGTCCTAATTGCTTATTTTTATGTTAATTGAAAAAATATTTACTTTTATATAAATAAAAAAAAATATGATTCTAAATTGTTATTGTTGTGTTTTTTTTTTATTCTTTGAACATCGCAATAGTACTGCAATAGGACTGATGACTAGGGAAAGTATTTGTGCATTAGACACGTATAGTTTACAGTTAGTTGTAGTCTATTCGTTGCAGCCAAACATCAAATATATATCAGTTTAAAACACCATTCAGATCGTTTCTTTGTGGTCCCTCAATGTTTAGCAAGACAGCACTTTTAACTAAGATAATTAAAAATTGTAATAAAATATTTATGAAAAAGTCGAAAAAATCTACTATTACTATAGTGTTTGGCAAGAGTTATATGACCAAATAAAGGCTATTTCTGCATCAGATACTGTGCTGCAGAAGGTACAGTTCATACGGAGACATGATGCTTTCAAAATTATTTCACCAAAGTCTTGGCTGATTATTTATGAGTTAGCTGAATCCATTGAAGAATGGTCTCAGGAAATTCTACAATTGATGAACAGATTTCCATAACCCTAGTTCAATACAATCTTTTTTGTCAGAGTAAGTGTAAGAGAACAATTGCTTTAAACTTTACCTACTATATCCTTTACAGAGCTGTTTGTAATTCAAATTCTCTAATAAGTCTCAATAAACAAATATGTCTTGGTGCTCCAAAGTTTCTACTTTCAGCCTATAGTCAGCCAACAAATGGACCTTTTGGTTACATTCCGTTGGATCATAATCAGAATACACCCGAGGATTTGCGTGTAGCCACAGATATTTTTGACAATGAAATAAGAGTATATCTTCCGTTGAATAGTAACAAAAGGTTATTAGTTGCCATCACGAGACTGAAGAAACTACATCAAAATAGACATTTATTTTCCGTTCAAAGCACTTCAAAACCACCACTTAGGAAAGCCATATTCAAACATGGCTTTGAAAAACCATCTTTTAATGTAATATCTGAACTTTGTTTAAATTTAACCCAGGCAGTGTTCAATTCCCGGAAGGTGTTAGACTACAGACAAGACAACATCGTTCCATTGTACGTGCAGTGGCTTGCAAAACGAAAGGAAAAGAATTTAAAAGAAAACGTCTTCTCAGGGCGGGTGGTAGCTCTTTTTAAACTTTTACTGCCAATAATTGTAGGACTTGAAAACAGGTTTCTCTAGATGGCTAAACTCTACAAATTTACCCCAATAAAACTCGCCCATTCAACTTTGAGGACAACCTAAGAAATTAAATGATCCCAAAATTGAAACATCTCTTCAAGATTCTGCTGCTGCTGCTGCTGCTGCTGCAGCTGCTGCTGCTGCTGCTGCTGCTGCTGCTGCCACTGCTATAAAAATAACAACAGCAACACAATCAAAGGAAAAGGAGGAATTGAATTCAATAGTTTCAAGTATTGGAAACCTACTGCCACACTCATATCGTGAACAAAGTGAAAGAATCTTGTCATATCTCATGTTGGAAAGTGATTTTCGTCAAGATCATCCTGTTCAAGTTGATAGCATTGGGAAATGAATTATAATTCAAGGGAGAAGTTATAATCTACTTGATTTAATTTGTGATATGGTTACAAATCCTAAAGGACTTTTATCATTTCACAATCATCTACACAAATTTTTAAAAGTAGAATTACTTATTTTAGGAGAATTAAACTTATAGGAAAAATACAACTTTTTAAAATATTTTTGAAAAGAGGAATTACTTATGGAACACTGAACTTATTAAAAAGTCGAAATCCAAGACACTAAACCCTTAACATATCGTTTACAAGACACCAAGGATGAAGAGATTCTAAGTGGCTTTTATTATCATGAATTAAAAAAAGTTAAAATTAATAGTGAAATTTATCAATTCGACAAGATATAAAAGAGTTGTACTTGCAGGGCCAAGAGACAGTTGCTTGTTCGTTGGCTAGGATACAACTATAATATTGATTTTTGGGAAGCAATTGAAGACATTATCAATGCCGAATGATATCTCTGCGACATTCATGTCCAATGTATTTGATCCACTCTACAACGATTTGAATAATTCAAGTGGCTTTGGACCAAACTCTCTCCCACCATCAAATTCAATGGTGAGTATGAAGTTGCTCTTGTCGATTGTATTCTCAAAATTACAAATGATATCCTAAGAAAAGATCACATATATGATATAAAAATTAGACCACATGATTGGCCACTCGTTAGTGATCTAGATATAGTTGAAAACATCAATTTATTTGAATATCTATTTGTCATATTACCCTACGAGGGATTTGGTAATATGAATAATTTGTGTCGTGCTATCAATAAAAGAATTTCCACTCGCAAAAAAGAAGCCTTTCAATTCAACTATTCAATGGAAGAGGGTAAGATCTACATTAGTGTACCCATTGCCAATGAAAAGATTATTCTCAATGATAATTTAAAAGATGTTCTTGGTTTTAAGCACAATATAATCAATGGTAAAAGTGTCGGAAGAACTAGTGGCATGAATCGTGTCATTTTTTCTGACTATCTGCCTGCCCTCTCCTCGGACACTTGTATATTTCTTTTAGTTTCATTCGTTAAAACATCCAGAGTTGACAATAGTAATGTTCCCCTCCTACGAGTTCTTGAACAAAAAATCAGTCAAGATCATATCCATCATTACAATATAAGGCATCTTCATTATATATATGTAAACACTTCCTATTTGGAACTGTGTCAGTTAACACTAAGAACTTAATTAGGTGATCCCTTAGAAATAATAAAAGGTGTGGCCGTGATTACATTTTATTTTTGACCCGTCACCGTTCAATAACAAGATGTTTAATAGAAAAATGGCGTTCGTTTGTCTTGATATTGATTGCAATGTTGCTACTCTTGGTCGAAGATAAATTGGCAATTGAATGGACTATTATAAAGGTCGATCGTCAATTTCGGGCTATGATCCTGGCAGTTGGTTTGCTAAGCTGTTTCACTCTGCACTACCCTTGGCTCAGGAATATATTTTACCGGCTGCGGCAGATTTTGCATCCTCTACATTAAATGATAGGGGGTCTGGCAAGGATTTTAAAAAAGTGTTTCAGAGATCTTAGGTCCAGTGCACGAACCCTTGGTGAGCAATAGAAATCACGACAAAATGGAAAAGATTTAAAAATGTTGAGAAACGGTGCATCACACATCAGTCTCTACTCAGGTTAGAAACGAAAGACATCAATCTTGTTGAGGAAAAACAAGAAGAAGAAGAAGAAACCAAGGAAAAGAATTGTTATATCAAAACAGGACTTCTTTTCCTAGACTGAACAATGGCGTATCTACCGAACAAGGATTTCCATCAGGCAATCACTTCATCTTTAAATCTGTTTAATGCAGAAAATGTTATCTTGAGTGTAAAACATGGTTGCTATGAACAATTCTATCCGCAATAACCATTCTCTGATAAAATCCACTTTCAAATTTGTTCCAATGAAGACTACTTTATGGATATGTCTTCGGCATTTATAGAGTTACATGTGGTAGTCAAGAAAATCTGACAATACAATGCCATTTCTGGCTGATGGAATATCCTATGAAAATTGTATATTGCTTAAGTAATTTTAACAAACCATTGTCTACGTAAATGAAACATTGGTGAGGACTAGTAACAATCCCTCAAATTATATGAGCTATATACAATTCATGTTGATGGCGCCAAAGTCATACAATGAATTAAGGGGTTCATCCAATGCATATGAATATATTACAGATACTGATAGTACAGATGCACTTAAAAATGCAACAACTAGTGAATTAAATCTAGTTGGGGAAAAATCATGAGATATTTAATATACCCCAATAGCTATCACAAAATATTAAAGTGGATATAAATTTTGCGCTTTATCCATCCGATTTCATTTTACGAAAGAAACTTCCTGCCAATACTAATGCAAAACTCTCTCTCACCTCAGCAATACTTCATGTACGAAAGCAACAGGTTATGAATTCTATTGCTTTGGCCCTAGAAAAACTGAGAGCGAGTGGAGAAAATATTAAAATACTTTTTCCTCATACAATCCAAAATCATTATCATATTACCATGGGCTCAAGCATCTTCACGGATTCATCATTTATCAATGGTGAAATTCCATCAAAATTGGCACTGCCATTTGTAAAAAGTGCTAGTGCAATATGATCGTTGAGAAGTTGCCCTACAAAAATTTGAAATGTTTGGACTTTCATCTCTTGTGTGTAAAGTAAATGGAATCCTACTGCACAGTTTAAATTATGTTAAATCTTATAGGACACTGTATGAGTTTACAGTGCAATTCCTAGGTCGAGATTCACAACTATTTGAAAATGGTATAACTGATGCAATGTTTTTTGAAACTCATGGTATCTTTGTACTGGACTTGTCTGGAACTCAACATATGAATATTGTAAGAACAGGGAATGTACGTTTAGTGTGCGCATTTGCCGAGCCATTAGCTGAGAGCATTGCAACTCATTAAATCACATTGAAACCTATTGGGAAATCGCTCCTGAAAGTAGTGTTCCATTAGACCACGCACCATGAACACAAATCAAATAATAAGAGTATTTAATATGGATCCATATATGTCCAAGTACTAA
>JAQQPU010010949.1:11054-28991 GCA_029168905.1 Artemia sp. Kazakhstan ARC1039 | reverse complement strand
TTTTTTTTCAAAATTATGAGACATAAGAATTTATTTAATCTCTAAATAAGGATTGTTTTCAGTAAAGTGCACATTATATTCTGGTCCTTAGAAGGTACGTGGGGTGTCAGCCCTACTCCTGTTATTTTCTGCTTGTTTTTAGTTTCATTTTTAAAATAATGCTGGGAAATCTGGTGCTCCCTTCATTGTAATGTCCCTTCCTCCATGGAAAGATCCTCCCAGGTAACCCCCTATCCCCGACCTCCCCAGAAAAATCCCCCTGGAAAACCCTGTATACTTCCCAATAACCAATACTAAATGTAAGCAATGGATAAAGCTCATAACTTGCAGCCCGTACCCCGGGGATTGTGGTAGCTTAAGTCATCCTAAAAGACATAGTTATTAGATTTTTCAATTATGCCGAACAAAATGGCTATTTCAAAACTTTGATTGGGTGACGTTGGAAAAAAATGAGCTTGGGAGGGGGCCTAGTTGCCCTCCAATTTTTTGGTGACTTAAAAGGGGCACTATAAATTTTAATTTCCGCTCGAATGAGCCCTCTCACGATATTTTTGGACGACTGGGTCGTTACGATCACCCCTGTAAAATAAATAAAATAAACACGTATTTGTGATGTTTTTCCTGGCAAAAAATACAAAATTCCACATTTTTGCAGATAGGAGCTTGAAAGCTGTAGAGTAGGGTTCTCTGAGACACATAATTTGAATTTGAAAATCCCTTTGATTTATGATTCAGGTTACTTAGTCCATTAACGATTGTCGCTCTGATTCTAACCTGTAAATAACACGATTACTTATGAAGCGCGATAAATGAAACACAACACACTCGTATTCTTCTTTGTAAGCCCATGTTTCTTCTAGGGACCCAGACGGTGCAGTGGAATATGTGAAGCAACAGATATCAGATTTGTTGTGTAACAAAGTTGATATATCTCAGTTAGTCATTACTAAGGAGCTAACGAAAACAGATAAGGAGTATGCTGCTAAACAAGCCCATGTGGAGCTAGCCAATAAAATGAAAAAAAGGGATCCAGGAACGGCTCCAAAACTAGGGGACCGAGTTCCATATGTGATTATTGCTGCTGCAAAAGGGACTCCTGCCTATCAAAAGGCTGAAGTAAGTCTTTTCGCTCTTAAAATAGTTTTAGGTAGGACTAGATTTTTGCTTCGAAATACACATATCATGTAACCAGATGAAACTAGATGACCGAGTTCCATCTTTGATTATTACTGCCGCGAAAGGGGACTCCTGTTTTTCAAAACCTACAGTAATTCTTTGCTATTAAGCTAGGTTATGACAAGAGTCAAACTTAGTTTTGAAAGCTGTGTGTCGTGTCATCCGATGAACCTAGGTTTTTGGAGTTCTATCTGTGGTTATTGTTTTTGCGAAAAGGACCCCTTCCTCCACTTTCTCTATCTCTGTCTCCCTAGTGACGACTGTATTGTGATCTCACTTTTATTAGTTGTTTATTAGTTTCTTCTTAAAGCGTTTGCTTGCCGATAAAAATTGGTATAAAAAATTTTTTCGCTATTGTAAATGTTTGACTCTTGCTCATTGTGTTTTCTAATTTTAGGATCCTATTTACGTATTGGAGCACAGTGTTCCAATTGATTCTATGTACTATCTGGAAAATCAACTATCTAAGCCACTGTTAAGGATATTCGAGCCGATTCTTGGAGCTAAAGCTGAATCAGTCCTCCTTAGTAAGTTTATTCTCATACTGATAAAAATATTAATTAATTATGTTTTCTGGCGAGAAGTTACTGCAAATATTTTTTTCCTGATTAAAAGCCACATGGTACTAACAGTGTTTTGACGGTTATCACCACCTTTGCTGATGGTATGTATCAAATATTTTGGGGTAACAATTAAAGAATAACCTATGTTAATTGTAACCGAAACTAATAAACGAAATTTGAAATCAGAAATCGAAATCAAAAGAATATTAAGAAGAGAAAGAAAAAGAAACGAAAAAAAAAGAATCTCAATTTTATGGTGTTTCCAAATATGTAAAATGGATAAGGTTTAAAGCTACCCTGCAAAAGATATTAGCGTTCAAAATTTCTTAAATTGTAGATGGAAAGGAAACACTTCCAACAAGGGTTGTGATCTTGGTAAAAATTGTAAGGTAAAATTGAACAGAAATCGTGTGTATTTGCTTTTGATTTTTTTTTTTTAGGATTTATCGTATTCACCTAGTGGTCTTAGAATATTAGCATAGGGTTTATCCATTCGTTCGAAATTCCAAAATCCAATCGAGCGAGAATTCTGAGATGGCCAATCGCTTGACAATTATTGAAATCCTCTATGTTTTCTGGCAAGAGGTTACTGCATTTTTTTTCCTATTTAAAAGCTTACCCGAATTCATAGGTCATACCGCCGCACTGTGACACATTTGTCCTTAGACATGTATAAAGTCCAAACAGAATTAACGGTTATTATATAGAATGTATGTACAGTACTACTAGCCAATTATATGGAAGTGTGTTGTTGCCTGCCATCTATTAGGGGGAGGAGGTAAGTGGATATTTGGGGATTAATGATACCTGAAGCCTCAAGAAGTGCATTTTTAAGGGCCAAGTAATCGAACTTTTTTGAGAAGTCTTCTAAACCAATGTGGAGGGGAGTTCGCCTGCCTTTATTAGGGAGATATATTTGGACTAAGCGTGCAAAGACCTGTGGTGGGGCTGATTTATCTATGCTCAAGGGCCCGGGGTCAGTTCCAGGTGTCAGAGGACCGAGGGGAAGGGTACCCAGCGGTTAAATGTATTCCCGCGGAAAATCTATGGATTGTGGATGAGGCATTCGTATTTTGCCCTGCAACAAAGATAAAAAGACAACTAAGCCTGTAATATGGATGCCAAGGGGAGAATAGCTCCCCTGTTATTGCAGGCATAGTTTCAGTGTGAAATAAAATTTCATTCGTTTGCATACCTCCAGAAAGGCGGATGGAGGGGGAACTCATCCCCCAGGAGCGATATTTTTCAGTAAGTCTCCCCCACCATTGCAAAATATAGACATTGCATTGTGTAAAAACAAAAATCATTTTTGACATTTTACCCCCCCCCCCCCCGCCCTCTTCCCTTCTCAATACAAAATCATAAGGGCGCACCAACAGCGACGTTAAAACTCACAAGAAACAAAAATTATCCTGTGTACGAAATGGGCTGCTGCTCCCCTTATACCCCTTTGTCTTTGTGCTAGAGTTTATATTATACTCAATTGAAAGTATAATTGATATCTATAATAAACTGAAACTTTAGGGTAAACACCCCTGAATCTCAACTCTCCTTGTATATAGGATAAAAGTTTGACTAAAACCCTTGTAGTAACTAAAACTTTAAAAAAGAATATTGATAGTAACATGATTTTAAGTTAGTGAATTTTACTGATTTAGATTGGTCTAAGCAAGTTACTAGCATAATAAACTTTAAGAAATTTTATAAAAGACAGAAAACACTCTGGAAAAAGATGCAATCTTGATGAAAATTTCACGATGAAATTCGGCATCTACTCAGGTCTATTATACCGAAATACAACATTCTGAAAAGGATTTCTCATGGACGCCTTTTCTTTTCTTGCTTTTTTTTTCTCTTATTCTCCCTCTTTATCTAGACGTCATTGTTTTAGATTAATAGTCGCAAAATATTGGGACATGACTCATTCCAGTTAGTGTTGTAAAATTACCGTAAAATAAAAATCAGCTAGTAAAATTGGTAAAATTGATAAAATAAGGTAAAATAAGGTAAAATTGGTAAAATAAGGTACTCCCTAGGAAATAAAGGGCAAAGCGGTGTTTCAGAGGTGCGCTGTAGCTACAAGACCAGTTGAATATTTCTTTTTAAGCATCACTTACAGCTTTCAATGAAAATTTTTTCATGGTTCTGATTTTCCTGGGCTTAAAAAAAGCTAATGCTTTATTTAGAATTAATCAATTTAATTAACTGTCTAGTTTATCCCTCTGATATTCTTGTGCTTAGGGTAATATCTCAGTAATTGGACAGTGCCTGATTTCAGAGATCCGTTTTGTAAAAAAAAAAAAAAAAAATGAATAAAAAAATAAAATAAACAATTTAAATTTATCATTATGTGGGAGTAAAATCGTATTAACTATTTTATTCTATATTTAAATCTAAGAAATGTTATCCTTGCATATTTGAATAACCGTATTCAGCCACATTCCTCATATCATATGTATGTTTTTATTTGCTTATAAAAGTACCGAATACAGTTAAAAAAAGAAGTTTGTAACACATTGATGACTTTGATTAACTAAGCACTCAATTATAAGAGCAGAACATCAGTCACTTTCACAGTCATAAAGACTGTCTTCAACAGGATTTGTTTGCAAATCTAGCTCCTCTCCTTCAGAATTAGATTCTGATTCAGGTGACCTTGCCTGTTTTGAACCCCCACCCCCTCCTCACACACACAAAATTCCTGGATACGGTCCTGAAGATTATATTTCAATTTCTACCTCCACCCTCCCATCATCTCTCCCTTAGAGCTAATTCTGTATTTATCTGAAGATTCTTTCCAAACAACTGCTGAAACACTAGGGCCCTTAAACTAGAATAAGAATTTCTTTTAGACTGTAGTTAGTAACAACTCGTTCGGTAGCAATTCGGTGAAAAGCAGGCTAAATCTTAGAAAACGGCACTGGAACTTTCGATTTCCAATCGACTGAGAACCCTTCAAAGCTTATTCAACTACCCCTTCCGCATGAAATGCATCTGGGAAAAAAATAAACAAATATTAATTCATTGAACCCTTATGGGTGTTTACCAAAGGTAATGCAATACGATTACCCCTGACTTAAACAGGGGAGTAGAAATTTCACTTTCACTTATAATGAAAATCTGGAATTATCCAAGGGTAAAATAGGGAGCAATTTTCCTCGGAGGAGGAGGGATATTCTGTGGCTGTATTTTCCAGGGGGTGGTAAACGCCGGCTTCTGGGGAAATGACGGCACGAATACAAGATTTCTCTTAGATGTGAAATTTAAAATAAAAATGAGGATATTGATACTGCTTTGGTCCTCCTCATTGTTGAAAATCCAGATCATGTAGTTCTTTTTGATGAGTGCACTTTAATATTTGAAGCGAATGGCTTCCCGCATTCTTTAGGACGACAATTGAAATTAAGAAAAATCCACATATAGAGACATTGCTTTAAATAGAGAGACTGGAGATATTCCTATAAATCCAATGTACAATTACTTAAAATTAAAGGATTCAAAAAACATTTTACTTCTGTTTAATCTAAGATCATCTGACCACACTTTTAATGAAAATTAGGTAGGTAGACAAGGTAAGTCAATCACTAAGCAGAGAATTGTTGCCCAGTCTAATCGGTGAATAGTCTTTCATTTATTCTGGCTTGGATTTTGGTTTGTTTGATTCAATCTTTCTTCTGCTCAGTTAGAGTTAATTCAAATGTTAGTCTTCCTCCTTTTTTTTGAGCACTGCAGACAGCTGGGTGGAAGTCCCTGACGAAATATCTACCTCTATCGTTTTCGCTTCTTCTTTGTCTGCTGCCTGACATTGCCCTCATTTTTATCGGCTATTTAGTTGTTTTTCTTGTTAGTCATATCAATCCTTGTAGGGGAGACCGGCCCACGTTCGCCACTTTTCTGGTTATTTATTTTTTGTAAACACAGTTTTCGAGTTTAAATAATTCTGAAAGTTGCCACGTATATATTCATGTTCAGGCTATCTATAAAAAAAATCCCTGACGACCAATGTTTCTGGATGTGGCAGGAAAATGGGTTACACTGATGTAGTCCGAAAGTGGCGAACTAGGGCCACCTCGGTTCACATTCGCCACCGTCTTGGCCCATTTTCGCCGCCGTCTTAACTCAAGTCAAGAAAAGCTCTTACTTCTATAGAATTAGTCCTAGGATTTGTTTTGGTTATCAGATCTTTAATTGTCTTTCAGAATTCAGATACAAAAAATTAAGAGGCTTGGGACAGTAGCCTACTCAAAGACCCACCTTCTATAAATCAAATCCTAGCTAAGTTTACTGCTGAAGGCTATCTCATTAGATGGAACACTACTACCAATTAACGCATCTTATATCTTGAAAGGTCAACACCAAACCTCAGCCTTTCGGCAAGTCTTGAAGTCCCGCCCGAGACTGAGGGACTTCCTAATCTTGTTACAACCTCGGACTTTAAGACGCATAATTCTTCTTCGGTTTGCACAAACTTGTTTGGTTCTACACACTTCAAGAATTGAACATCAAGTTCAACTTGATATTCCTTCAAAACTTTCGCAACAAAGAAGCACTTAGTACTATTTTTACCTGCAAGTCCAACTAAAACAAAGTCACCGACTTTTATTGGTTTGTTTCCCACATCTTCCTCATCTTCTTCTAGCTCAAGACTGTCCTCACTCTCACTGCCAAGCTCCATCTCAAGAAGATCAGACTCACTTTCACTATTGAGGAACAATTGCTTGCTTGCTTCTTGCAATTTAGCTTTCTTTGCGCTCTTATTTTCCTTGGTTTTTTGTTCTTTCTTCCTCTTTTTTGCGGCTTTCAGCTCCTCTTCCTGGCGGTTTCTTTCCTTTACTGGGGTATCAGTCAAAATTTCGGTAGTCTTTTTTTTTTCACTACACGTCTGATTTGTTTTCTCGGAGAACCTTTCAGAAGTGGAGACACATTAACTAGTTCAGAGAAGCTTTTTTCAGCTTGTCCATGTAAAGGGAGTCCTGAGAAAGATTGGGTATCGTTCTCATGGTTGGTGGGCTGATTAGCCGCATCATCGTCAGCAGAAGAAGCAATGCGTGATGGAGGTTCCATTTCACCGTGGTTAGAAGTAGATGGTCGATCAGAGACATAAGAACTGAGGAACTTGTAATTTTTGAAAATCTGGGGATTAAAAGGGAAAATGCCGGTGCAGCGAAAACCGCTGATTATGTTTTCTGGGGTCAGTGCTTTGGGATACGCTTTTCCACAAAGCTCAGAGATGTGATACATTGAGATATTCTTGCATTTTTGCTCTGTCATAAAAGTCGCAGATTCCCTGTTGTAGAAAGCTTTCAAAGGAAACATAACTGACCTGTCCAGTGGTTGCAGCTTATGCGTTGTATGAGGTGGAACGATGAGGATGACAACTCCGTTTTCTTTGGCTAAGTCAAGCACTTCACTACTGTAACGACTAATGTGATTGTCAAGTATTAGAAGCACAGGATTAGCCTTACTGGGTCTTGTATGACTGATAAAATAGTTCATCCAAACAATAAATAACTTATTACACATCCAACCAGAAGCCGTTTCTGACCCTTGAGCAATGGTGCCAGGTGTGCTCCTTTCAGTAAGATTTCGGGGCAATTCTTGCAAGGAAAAATGAGCATCGGAGGGACACTATTACCCATGGCACTAACGCAAACACACATAGTAATATTTTGCCCTCTTTCTGCTGACGTTACCTTGCCAACCTGTTTTTGTCCTTTTTCTGCAACAATTTTCCCTGGCTTGTGGACTGTTGATAGTCCGGTTTCGTCTACATTCCAAATATTTTACGCGGTAAATTTGTAGCGCTCGTACACATCACCAAGATTTTTAAAAAATCTCCCAACTATCACACGATTAAAAGCAGTTGCACGGCCGAGACTTGTTGCTTCAGGCACTCTTAAAGTAAGATTTGGGTGTCTTGCCATAAAACAACGGTACCAATCTTCACCTGCAGCATTTTGATTGTTACTGCTTGTCCATGAATTTTAAATGGAAAATCCTTTGGCAAGAGAATACCTGCAAGTAAGCTGACGAACTTCAAGCGGTGTTAAACCATAATGCATATGGCACACAACTTGCAAGTATTTAGCAAGAGCATATTCTGTTTCTTCTGTAAAGATCTGTCTTGTAGCATAAAGTGGTGAGAAAAATGAGAGAGGTAGAAGCTCAATATCCACATCCTGTTCCTCAACCTTGGTGACGCATCCCCTCAGAGTTGCCCGTGGTATTCCATATTTTTTTGCTGCCGTTTTCTTGTTCTATTTCTTTGCAATAACTTCGATTACAGCAGCTCGGAGCAGCTTAGGGTCCACAGCCCCCTTCTTCCTTTCTTCTACTGGAATGGTTTTTCGCACCATTATGCCTTAAAAAAAGTTCGAATATGGTAAGCCAGAGAATTTTTTTAGTTTTGTTTTTAATAGTCGTTGGCAAGTAGGAAATTTCATTGAGAGAGTTCAGCTTATCAATGGGTTTTACCTCGTTTGGTTACTCGTGGATGATAGTTCGATTTGTTGAACAATGTGGAGTATGTTCTTTCAGGTATTTTGATTAAGAAATAAACTAAAATTAAAAAAAAAAGTTGATTTTTTTAAAAATTCATCTTGAGACATAAAATTTTAAAGCGTTGATGGGTTGACAACTATGGTATTAAATCGATGGTTTAGAAACCAAACTAAATTGTCACTCCCTCTACAGTTTTTCCCTCTACCAACCATAGTAGAGTTCTACCTCTTGACACTTCACGTTGCCCTAGTAACATAAACATAGCTTAGGCTACAATAGAAAAGTTTATATTATAGACTGCGCAATAGCGCTGCCTAAGTAAAGAACGATGTGGGAACAATATATTTTTTTATCTTCTGACCAAGGCGGTTCCCATGGAAGGAGTTGAAAATAATTTGTGCTTTACTGAAAAATTATAAATTATATGTTTTCACTTTTTTAACTAATAATAAATCAAAAATTTTAAGACTTAAAGTAAATATCAGCATATGTATATTAAACTGACAATGTACGTTCATTTGGTCCATACCCCCTTTTTTCTGCTGGAAGGGTTTTTTCGCGCCATTATGCTCTAAAATAAGTTAGAATATTGTTAGCCAGAGAAGTTCTTTATTTTAAATTTCTTCATCAAGCTATTTTTCTGAACCAAGCAAGGTTTGATCCAACCATACTGAATCTCCCAGGCTAAAGTAAATAGGATTGTCGTTTCTTTATCGAACGTATCTGACAAAATATTAAGTAAATATCGATGATTTATGTTGAAAAAATTTAGCTTTCCAGGTTTGCCAGGCCCAGGATCGCCAGTCCTAGAGTGGCGAACCAGGGCTGGTTTTTTGTGACCAACGTTGGCTTTTATACCTCTTTGGAGAAAAATCAGCACTTTCCAGTTGATATCGTAGATGGCGATAAATATCTATCATTAATAGTTTACTAAGTCTCAGACGTTTCTATCGAGACAAAACGTTCTCTCTCACCTTTACGTTAGGGACCGACTTTTTCATTTTCCCTTAACACAAAAATTTACTTTTCAAGCTCTAGAAATCAACTTACCTTACAAAATCTGCAAAATAAGGTTCAACTCAAAGTTAGATACATCGAAACTTTCGCTACTAGATGGCAACTTAAAAGCTTGTTTATGGGAATTTGTCAATAGGTGGCTTCCTAGTTAAAGGTAAATGAGGAATCTGAGCTGTGGCAAAGCTGGGCCGGTCTCCCCTAGTCCTTTCTGTCTTTAACGGTTATCAGAACTAATGTAATTTTATTTCAGCTAATATTTCACCATTTTAAATTATAATTACCTGTACTACAATACAATTTACCGCTCTGATAACAAGAGACCTAAGTCAGACAGACCGCCTTTCAAACCGGGGAACACACAGCTATACACAAAACAAACTAATATTTAATTCAAATATAATTTAATTCAAAGGCAAAACAAACTTTTTCTGAGAGCCTCTTCGCGCTTTTGTGCTCTGAAAATTGCAAGGCGTTGTAAAATATGTCAGAAAAATATGTAAGATACTGGTAAAATACCTAAAATACCGGTAAATTGGTAAAATACGTAAATTACATAAACTAAGTAAAATACCAATTTTACGGGGGTCCGTAAAGCTATGGTAAAATATGTAAAATAACAATTTCTACCTTGACCAATTTTACCAGTTACAGCAGTATTTCCAGTGGATACTCACCCCTCTCACTTTAAAGTGGGAGATGGGTTCCCGCTAATAAATATTTTACTCTTGCTCTTTTGTTTCACTTGAAATGTTTTAAACATTGTATGGGCTAACTACCCATACAGCTAGAAATTATCGAATCGCCTAGACTAGTGTCATATCATCAAGCAATGCATTGTTCTGCAAATTTTACTGTACAAATAAATAATACTTATTTTCTCTATTTAAATAGCCCATGACATCAATATGATTGACAACAATTAGTAAAAATAGCTTGTCTCCAATCACTAAAGATATTTAGTAAGGTTGTAATAAAATTTTAAATACTAGTCTTTGAAAAATTCATAGGTATTGGTCGATTTTGACCTGAGAAGGTTGGTTTTTCTTGAATCGCTATTGGTAGTATGGAAAAGTTCAAATTACAAAAAAAAACACAGAAAGCCTCTCAGGTCTATGTTGCTGAGTAAGATTAAAATCTTATTGATTACCATATTACCTATCGTATAAAGACGTTTGGATGAATTAAATAAGGCTTACTCGAAATATAGAAAGATGAAAGGCATGGTCACAAGAGGGATGATATGCACGATAAACATACGTCCTGTGAGTCCGCATCCTCATCGTTGCTCTTCCTTGATAGAGTATCGAAATCCCAAAGACTGTCCTTAGTATTTCGACCTGCCAACAGCCATTAACAATTGCAGGCAAAAAATGCGCAGTGTTCCGTACGGAAAAGTGTGAGTTGCGGCCGGACTATAAATGACTTAAGTGTCAACTGATTTCATTCACATGTAAATCTTCCAATTTTGGGTAATTTAGTAATAATTTAGCTTTTAGTGCACGTTTTGGTGAGCTCTGATTGAATTCACAGAAATTGTATTTTTGACTCAACACCAAATGGCTCTATAATTTCAAATATCTTATGTTTTGCTAATTGATCTGTTACTGAGGTATAAAAGAAATACTTTTTTTAATCTTAAAAAAAATTCACATGACAAATGATACATTTCACGTCATGTGGAACGTGGAAACAATGATGCGTCTCGTATTATTAATAAAGTCTGTTTCTTGAGCTTAAATTAAAAAAAAAAGAATGATGTTAATTTTTACCTTGTCTGAATAACAAGATTTTTAGTAGTTGCATATACAAGATCTGCTTGAATAAGTGCTGATAATTGTATCAACGTAGAAAAAATTTACACATAGATAGTTTTAATGGAACCTGTAAAGTTCCACATTAAAAGGTCACGAAAATCTAATAATTTAAAAATAGTTACTTGTTTGTATTTGAATTTATTTAATTATGAGTATTTTCTTGTAGGCAAATGATCTTTATTTAAGATACGCTCTATTTTGTAATAATGTGTAAGATTTCTGTTTTGATGTTATTTCAATTGAGTTCTAAAATTAGTAAGTACTGCACTTGAATCTAGCCAAGATATTAGCTCTTTTTTTTTCTTTTATTAGAAACTGCACTCTTACTAAGGTCTGATTAATTTTAGAAACCATGGTTTGAGTTTGAATCATGTTGTGACAATATTCAAAAAAATTCATGATAGGTAAAGCATAGAATACTATGTCAAAAATGAATAATAATTAAACAGCAATCATTTTTGGCAATAACTACAGTTTTTTTTTTTTTTTTTTTTTTTTTTTTTTTTTTTTTTTTTGTTTTTAGGGGGTGATCATACTCGAACTAAGTCAGTGGCTACTTCAAAAGTTGGAGCTCTTTCAAGTTTTGTCTCCAGAAAAGCTTCTTGCATCGGCTGCAAGGCATTACTCAAAGATGAATCTAAGGCTGTCTGCAGTTACTGTGAACCAAAGGAGTCTGAAATCTATCAAAAACAAATTAGTCAAATGAATGCACTTGAAGAAAAATTCTCTAAACTCTGGACTCAATGTCAACGCTGTCAAGGAAGCTTACACGAGGATATTCTTTGCACCAGGTTTGTTTCATCTCAATACTTTTATTTAATTTTTAAACAATAAGAGTCGCTTCATTATTTGCGCGGGTAACTTTTGGCTTCTTAAAATCAAAGGATATTTCTCAACGTAAAAATATTAAGAAAAAGTTCATGCCACTGTTGGTTCATTTTCTCAGTGTGGATTTAAGTAAATTCACGGAACATTTATAGAGAGGTTTGAGTTCTAATAAACGCAAAAAAAAATAATGGTGAGTGGATCTTACTAAAAAAAAATTTGTTTTTAAATAAGAAGAATAAGAGAACTAGTTTGACCATCAAGAAGAAGCAACAAATTAAGAAATTTTTCTGGAATTTAATATAGGTCAACAGACTTATCAACAGACTTAGTTGAATCACCCAGACTAAGTATTAAGCCTGTCAGGGGACATATCAACCATATATTTCCACCTAGTCCGATGCTTTATAAGGGGACTATGAGAAGGTGATTGAACATCACAGACATATCACAGAATCTCTTAATATATGAAAAAAAGCATAAATATAAAAAAAAAAATACATTTTAATACCGCTTAAGGAATAAGATACAGAGTTTTTTTTTTAATTTTAGTATCAACTGAGTTAATGCCATTTGATGGATCGATAATGCCATCACGTTCTGGGACTTATGTCAAGTACTTAGTAATAACCCCAAATGAGGGTTTCTGTAAATATTTGATAATTTTCAGTTACTTTTGGACATGATCATCCTCATGTTTGTCACATTTTATTACTTTGGTTCCTTGGATTTTTTTTTCTGACGCCATGACGAGTTAGTCAGGCTTAGTGCCACGTGTCGTTCTTTAATATATCGCCACATAAAAAATATCCAGTTGCACAATTATTTTGACAGAGATGAACTATTACGAGTGCAGGTGCTCGCCATGAGGCACTGTTAGCTAGAAAGTGTCCTTTATAATGTGTTCCTTTCAGGAGCTGGGTTTCTTTTATTGACTATGTCCTCCCCTTACTTCACTGCTTTTGGTACCTCTAGCAAGTTGTGTCCAAAGCAAAATAAATGACTTTAAAGTATAGTTACTTATCATAGATTAAGGAAACACTTTTATGGTGCAAAAGGACGCTGGTAATGAGATGCTGATGTACGTCCCAGAGGTATAGGTCCAAATATAGCTGAAAATTCATCAGAGTGCAGGTGCTCATATTGAGCTTATAGATGGTCTTTAAGATCTTGGGACATGATTGGGTACACGACAAGCTCAACTGTAATATGTCTTATATTGAAGATAAAAATAGAGAGAGGTCCAGGCTCCTAATCACTTTTAGGTGCGTATTCAAATGGTATTATGACTTTGAGATATGTTTGGACTAGGGACTTTTAGAACATGGAATATATAGACTATCCTAATTGAAGGTGGGTTTCTAAGGGCAGATTTTAAAGGAGTTCTAATTAAGAAAAAAAGTTCTGAGCGCTAGCACTTGAAGAATGTACATTTTCTAATGCACAGCCCAGTGAAACTGAAACTTCCAACTCTAAACTAAACTATAAATCAAGATGTTAGGCTTTCTGTAAATTTGGCTTGAACCACTCAAATAAATATGGTCGTTGACTTCAGCAAGTGATACCGTTTCTTATTCCTGTTTTCAAGAAAAATTCAAAATCCTCACCCCTCCTTTCCAACGTTGTGAAATTTACATTTGCTCACGAATACTTGGAAGATATTCTACTAACGTATTATCAGCGTTGTTCGTTCCTTGTTATTATGTTGAACTCCTTAAATATCACGATATTACGATACTTCTCTTAGCAATTAATCGTGCTACCCTGCCTCTATTTTCAGCCGAGACTGTCCGATTTTCTACATGCGAAAGAAAGTGCAAAAAGATCTGTCCGAGCAAGAGAAGACAATGCGTCGATTTCAAGAAGAGTTTTAAACTAAGAAGAAGATCTTGACGAGGATTAATTGAATATTTTGTATTTTGTAATCATTTTTCCAGCGAAATTTGTAATAAAATGAATCTACTATTTCTGATATAACTTAAAGGTTTGAAACTAACAACTTTCAATGTTCGTGGAGATTTTGAAGATACCACAGATATATTTGAAACTGTTCCGTTAGAAACTTTAAAGCTCTACTCGGCAGGCTTGGCATCAAAACTGTGGGATTGATAAATCCAAGATGTTTCACGCCGTGGAAAATACTTTTTTTCTCCACCTCTTTCTATTTTATAAATACGGCTCCAACCCTGACTCCCAAAATTCAAGATGCCCGACTCCTCCTTTTCAATAATAGTTAGGGCTCCCTCAATTTGGGTCTCTCGTGGTTATAGAGATGCAGCTGTGGTTTTTGCTTTAAATTTTTGAACAGTAATACCTATAATATGCTTGGATAAAAATGTCAACTGTGTTGCCTTAGATATGGAGTTAACTGTCATGGTATAGATAGCTCAAATAGATTCAGCATACAAAGTACATACTGTGTTATTTCGCCTTTGTAACTTCAATGTCCTGGTTGACGCAGACATGAAATGTCACGTGCAATTGCATTTTTGCCCTCAAGAATAAATGTCTTCGAAAATTTGAGTTACAAGACATTTCTAAATTTGTAGTTGTTTCAAAAAGAACAATTGTTTTTGTTCGTTGTGACATCACAAACGATGTGTATTCTAAAATTTAGAGGAAAAGGCTTCAGAATAAAGATTAACAATTCCAGGCTCGGATATCCGACATGGCTATTCGTAGCATATCAATCGATGACATTTTCTGTGGTAAACAGTGCAAAGCATCGGGCATTTAAACAAGAAAAAACACCATTCGAAGAAAAATTATGGTAGTGTAGTTGTTCCTAAACACAATCCTAAACCTTTCCCACCCTGCCTCCACAACTTTGATATTTGATAATTTCTACTAAATATTCATTTAGAAATAAAACTCGATTCTTAAAAAGTGTGGCTTCTGTTAAAGATGCAGTCAAAGGTAAAGGATGAATGAATGAATAAATAATTTTCTAAACTGGCCGACGGGGAGCAGGGCTTGATGTGACGGCCAAAAACACAAACAAAAAAAAATTGCCGAAATGACAAATAAAGCATATCAATAATGAAAAAAAGACACACATGGTATTCACCAATCCTAACATCCAGGCAAAGAACAATTTTTGAAATATGTTTTTTCAAAGAAAATTGGCTCTTGAATCTTGGGGACACATCTATTAAATTAAATTTATTTGCAATATGAGGAATCTGGTATCTGATTGAGAATCTAGCTCTTTCAGATTTAATTGGGGGAAGGCGATACTTCTTGGAGCGGACGTGGTGGGCAGGAGAAATGGGAGTCTCAATTATACCCAGATCATGGAAATAATTTGCCGAAGATTGGATATCATAATACCACATTGCTGTATGCAGGTCTTTCAGTTGTTTGAGATTAAGTATATTGAGAAAAAGATATAAAGTTTGGGTTTCTGAAAGATTTTGAAGCCTCACTGGGCGATGAATAAAAGTACCCAGGATTCTAACCGCCTTATTTTGAATTATCTGAAGAGGTTGGAGATGGACCATAAATGTGTTGAGGTATATTACAGGGCAATATTTAAAATATGATTCAATTAGAGAATGATATAAAATTTTAAGGATGGAAAAAGGAAATACATGTTTCATTCTATGAAGACAACCTAAGTTATGGGCAAGTTTCAATCTCAAATAATCAGAATGCTTACTGAAAGATAAAAGCTCATCAAGAATAATCCCAAGGTAACGAAATGAATTTACTCTTTTTATCCTACTTTGATTTACAATTAACTCTTCTATGGTAATTTTATCTACTGCCTGCTGTGACCGCCCAAAAATCATGAATTCAGTTTTAGAAAAGTTTGGAGCTACGTAGTTACATGCAAACCATTTATTCAAAGAGTTCATTGCTGTCACCATTTTCTCAGCCAACAAAGATGGGGTTATAGCTTTTTCTGTCACCGCACCGCCGTATCATCTGCAAAAATTACTGCTAAACTACTATCTTGGGGTAAACACCTCGAAAGGTCATTTATATAAATCAAAAATAGTAATGGCCATAATACTGATCCCTGAGGGACTCCAATATCATCAATAACAATATGGCTCGACAGTTGCCCATTTACTTCAACCTGAATTTTTCGACCATGCAAGTAAGATTTTATTAGATCTAGGCCTTTACCTCTAATACCTGCATTATTAATTTTCTCCAATAAAATTTCATGGTTTAGCGTATCAAATGCCTTTTTTATATCATAGAAAAGAGTAGATACATGATTTTCATCATTTAATGAATCATTAATCTCCAAGATTAGCGCTGCAATAGCTTGTTCAGTAGAATGACCCGCCCTGTAACCAAACTTATTTTTAGTAAATAAAATCCTTTTATCAAAATACGAGACAATTCTTTTTTGAATAATTTTTTCAATAACCTTAGATATAGGGGAAAGAATAGCTATTGGCTATATCTGTCTTATCACCTTTCTTATGAATTGGAATAACTTTTACAGATTTCCATACTTCCGGAAAGATCCCTGACGACATTGATGCATTTAAAATATGAAGCAACGGGACATGAATTACACTGCAAGTTCTTTTAGAATATTTGTGGAGAGCCCATCTAGACCTAGAGAATTACCACTCTTTAGATTCATAATTACTTTCTGGTACTCACCGAAAGTGACAGGGGCCAGGAACATACTGGAATTTTCGGATGGTGGGAGATATTCTTTATATGAATGAGATGGAGATTCAGGGGTTTCCAGTTCAACGGTAGAACTAATATGAGAAAAATAATGACAAAAATATTCTGCAAAAACATCCTTCCCCTTCAACTCAACACCATTTTCATTTATGATCACTTCAGGGTGTGGATTTTTAATATTGTTTCCAATTTTTTCCTTAATTAATTTCCATGTAGTCCGAGGTGAATCAGATTTTTTAAATGCATTTTTATAATACATTTTTTCACTTGTTCTGAGAGTTTTAACTAGCAAATTTTTATAATTTTTGAATCGCTGTACATTATGAGCTGAGGGGTATTTCATTTTTATCTTATACAGTCTATTTTTTTCCTTGATAGATTTTAGAAATAATGGACTTATCCAAGGTTGTTTGGGTGAGGTTCTTTTCCGGTGTGTAGTTTTAAATGGGCAATGAAGGTCCAGTTTTTCATTCAAAATTCGATAAAATATATCTAAAGATATGTTGGGGTCATTTTCATTAATAACTTCACTCCATCCTACATCGCTAAGATTAGATTTCAATTTATTCATATTTACTTGTGAAAAGTTTCTCCTCTTCATATGATTTTCTTTATTGACTATCTTTTGCGCTTTGAAGTCAGACATTAAAATACAATGGTCAGATGTATCCTCCATAACCACGAATGTAGCCTCACATGGATAAGGTGCAAAAATATTATCAATCAGAGAAAAAGAAGAATTTGTTATACGTGTCGGAGTAAAACATACTGGGTTCATACCATGAGAAATGTTACATTCCAAAAACTGAAGTACATGTTGGTCGATTCCTTGCTGTCTAGATGGGAGACATCCCATTAAATCAATATTGAAGGTCCCAATTAAAAATGGCATTCGAAGATTTGATATCACACTTAACATATTTAAGGATGGCAAGCGAGTCTTTCTTACTTTCACATGGAAAGACTTCAGTTAATTGATCCTCCTTGTCCTTCGATCACTTTAAACTGAATATCACTTTTGCATAGACTTTTCATTTAATTGATCCTCCTTGCCCTTTGATCCCTTTAAACCGAATATCACTTTTGTATAGACTTTTCAGTTAATTGATTCTCCATGCCCTTTGATTACTTTAGACCAAATATCACTTTTGTATAGATTTTTCAGTTAATTGATCCTCATTGCCCTTTGATTACTTTAAACTGAATATCACTTTTGTATAGATTTTTCAGTTAATTGATCCTCCTTGCCCTTTCATCAGTTTAAACCGAATATTTCTTTTGTATAGACTTTTCAGTTAATTGATCCTCATTGCTCTTTGATTACTTTAAACCGAATATCACTTTTGCATAGACTTTTCAGTTAATTGATCCTCCTTGCCCTTTGATCA
>JAQQPU010010949.1:0-11044 GCA_029168905.1 Artemia sp. Kazakhstan ARC1039 | reverse complement strand
CTTGCCCTTTGATCACTTTAAATCGAATATCACTTTTGCATAGACTTCAGTTAAAGTGATCCTCCTTGCCCTTTGATCACTTTAAACCGAACATTCCTTTTGTATAGACTTTTCAGTTAATTGATCCTCCTTGCCCTTTGATCACTTTAAACCGAATATCACTTTTGTATAGATTTTTCAGTTAATTGATCCTCTTTGCCCTTTGATTACTTTAAACCGAATATCACTTTTGCTTAAACTTTTCAGTTAATTGATCCACCTTGCCCTATGATCACTTAAAACCGAATATCACTTTTATATGACAAATGTCTCTTTTTTTACACACTAAATTATGACTATTGGAATTACAAGTTAGTCACGATCTCCTTAACTCCTTCCTCCATTCTTTAAGCTGGAGTTTAAGTTTTAATTACTACCGTTTCCGCAATAAGTGGAGCGCTGTCACTCACTCACTATCGATTATGCAGGTTTAGGGCAAATGATCTTCTACAAATGTTCCTGGAAGATTTTGGCCTAATAGAACTATGAGCCTTTTAAGGCTCAAAGTACCCACTCCGCTACACAAAGACCCTTTGACCCTTCTCATATTATCCAAAAAGCAGCTATGAAGGAAAAATGTACTAAAACAAATGAGGTTTGAGACGAACCAATTCCGTCAATTGAATAGGTCATCCTTCAAATAATATTTACTGCAAAATAGAACTACTGTCAGATCTTGGATTTGTGATTTACTCTCAACAGTTGGTTCTAAATCATTTCTACGGATATAGTTTTTGGAGTTTATACTAAATTCACTTCCGTAAAGAACGATTAAAAAAGCTCAGGATTGGGTACCTAAGCAGTTTTCAAAAAACTTCTTAACAATTCAGGAATTGGCTGAAAAGCAAGAAATCTTTGTTCCAATCTTCCCAGCTGGCCAGCAGTAGATTTAAGGCGTTTATTTTACCGGAAGACAGACTAATTAAAAACACGAGCATTAAAAAACACACAGGGTGATTTTTTTCAGCCGGATCAGACATAATATATAATGTTATGCAGGAGCTTTAGTGATGGTTAGTTATTGCTAATTATGCGCCTAAAACAATAGATCCTAGAACAGTTAATACATATTTAACTGATGACATTTAAAAGAAAAGGTTAGAATATTGTGAATAAGTATTCCGTGAAAATTGCCATAGGTCAGTGATCTTAAAAAAAAGATGGCAATTCCCCATCCCTCCATCAAAACAAACTTATTCCTCTATCAAAACAAACTAATACCTAATCCTCTTAGCCAATCCTCTTAAACAAACTCCTCCCTCCATCTGTCATCCATCCAACTCTCATCGCTCCATGAAAACAGACTCATCCCTCCATCAAAGAAAACTCTTTGTTCCAATCGCCATCTCTCCATCGAAAACAACTCATCCCTCCACTAAAACAAAATCATGTATCCATCAAAACATGCTTATCCCTCCATCCTGCGATCCACACAAAATAATCCTTTTACCAAAACAAACTCATCCTTCCATCTATCATTACTCCGTCAAAATAAACTCATCCCATCATCCGTTATTCCTCTGTCCAAACAAAATCATCCCTCCATCCGTCAGTCTTCTGTCAAAACAAACTCGTCCCGTTTTCCCCCTTCCATAAACTTTTCATCCTTCACCCGTCGATACAAAAAAAAAAAAAACTAACTCATCCATGCATCATTCCTCCATCAAAACAAAGTGATCCCTCCATTTAATGGAGGGACGAGCGATGGAAGGCTTAATTTACGAGGGATGTAGGGATTACGCATGGGAGAGTCCTTTACCGCATGGATTCGGTAAAATTTTCACCGAAGGCAAAAATTTCACCAGAAATTTTGCAAAATCGGCCAAAATTTAGCAAACTCATTATTTCTGCATAAATTTCAGCATAAATCAGGTAACGCTACGGTAAAATTTACGACGATCGCCCCCCAATAAAATGAGCCTCAGGACGCCCCTGGATGCAGGGATGATATTTTTATGGAGGGATGGGGGACGGAGGTTCTTCTTTGTTTAGTTTTTTTTTTTTACCGAGATTGCGAATAAAAGGATGAGTTGGTTTTGATGAAGGGATAGAATCAAAACAAATTCTTCCCTCCATCCATCATCAATCCATCGGTCATCCCTCAATCAAAACGAAACTCATCCCTCCGTCAATGTACCAACTGTACAGCTAATGCACTAACTACTTCTGCGATGACAAATATTGTGTGCTAAATTTGGTGCACCGAAATACGGCGTACAAACTACTCCTGCCATTACAAACATGGTGGACAAAAATTTGATGTAAAAACTGACTTTGCCACAAGAAATATAGTGTAACAAATATGGTGTACCGTCCATTTATACCGCAACAAAAATGGCGTATCAAAATATTATATCCCATCTACTTTCGCCACAATAGACATAGTTTATTAAAGTATTGTGCACTACCCTTAAAACTGTTTGTGTCACAGCCATTGGCGTCGTTTGGGGGGAGAAGCTCCCCTCCCAATAATTTGAAGAAAAAATTACTATAGGCCATGCCCCATGACTCTCCGGGTGTAGACCCCTTTTGCCCCCCCCCCCAAGGGGATCCGGGGGGGCCGCCCCTTGTTATAGCGTATATGGTGCATCAAATATGGTGCCCCAAAATAAGGTGTACCAACTACTTCTACCACCACCAATATATTTTACAAACTACTTATGCAACAAAAAAAATATGGTGCAGCAAATATGATGTACAAACTACATCTTCCAATACAAATCTGGTATACCACATATAGTGCACTAAAATATGGTGTACCAACTTTAACAACCACTCCTGTCACAACGGGTATGGTGTGTCAAGCATGATGCACTAAAATATTGTCTGTCAGCTACTTTTGCCATACGAAATACACTTTACAAAATATGGTGCACCGAAGCAGCAGCTACATCTACCGCAACATATATTGTTTACCAAAGTATTATGTACCAACTATTTATGTCATATTATATTAAATCAGTGTTTTACATCATTTCTAATGCCTCACCTCAGAGTCTTCCGAAGAGATTGGAGCTAGATATGTTAACACTATGAGCAGCTTTTTAATTTTCAAGTAATTTATAATTTGAATTTTACCATAATAATTAGGATCAGTACCATAATAATCATATCATAATTAATTTTATGGTACCTAATGATTACCAGTAATTAAACACATAGAGAATGATCTGACCAGCTGTTTTGGTATGTAAAAGATGATTAATTTCAAAAAAACAAAAAAAGTTTTTTTTTTCAAATGAATGTAAAGAGGGACATGGGGTGATTAATTTTCCGGGGTGATTTTATGGGGTGATTAATTTTCCTATGTAGGGATGAGAAATGAGAGGCGGTGCTCACGATTCTCCCTCCTCCCACCCTTTGTTCACCTTTTGTGCCGGTAAGCATGTGAAAACATACTTTTGTATTACAAATAGAACTTTTTTTTGCAATAAAAGGTTGGCTATCACCCCACAGCGCCCACACTCAGGCTAATTACAAATGAAGGAGATTAGAAATTAATTTCTAAATCCCCCCCCCTGCTCCCTCAGATCCTCTTCTGTGATTATCTGAAAGCTCAGGGAGTTCAAAATGATCGAAAATTCGGGTATGAAAATGGGCCTTGTGAAGCATCAGCTGTAACACCTTCTACCCTTTTCTACCGAGGCGATGACTCAACAGCCCATTCTAGATCAACTCGTACGTAATTAAATTACATATCAATGAGCATAATTTTATCAAACGTCAAGAGAATTGAATTAGTTAATTGAAGCTTTAATATAAATGTCTGAATTAACCGGTAATTCTGTATGGACTATCTCACACTTTAGGAACGAATGCAACCCGCGCGGCATTACTGCCTCTGAGTTTGGATAGCTCAAGGTATTGTTGGAGCATCCAAAATAAGTATCCCTAAAAAAGTTTCCTCAAATGCCCCTCAAAGTTAGAGTTTAGATCCTCAAAAACAATGTTCTTCGAAAATTTTTAAAGTCACAAAAATATTTATGAATTTTCAGCTTTATGGTGTTTGCTCTAAAACTAACGGGAAAAGCCTTCAGAATAAAGTATAAAATTCCGAGGCTGGGATTTAAACATGCCCAATCATAGAACATTCAATCAATCGATGATATATGCTGTGGTAAGAAATGCAAAGCGTTGAGCGAATAGAAAAGAAGAAAATATCATTCAACAGAAATATTAGGGCAGCATGTTCGTTCCTAAGCACACCCTAAGCCTGCCTCGCCCCGCTTCATAATTCTAATGTCTGATCCTTTCTACTAAATTCCCAGTTAGAAATAAAACTCGATTCCTAAATAGTGTACCCTCAATTAAAGATGCGATCAAAGGTAAGGGATGATAAGTGAGTCACCCTTACTTTGAGATGTAAAAAAAAACTTTCAGTTAATTTATGACCGTTTTATATCTTAATCAGTTTTTTTTCTGGCTACGGATTAAATTGAGTATAATCCTTGTTGACCACATATTTAAAGGAGATATTGGAAATTTAAAGAATTCCTGTCATCCGTGGTACTGCCCACTGAAAGTTAAGTTCCCTTTCATCAATAGCATGCATCATCATTACAAGATAAATTCTTATGTATTATTCATCAGACAAATTCAATTCATTACATCATTCGATCATTATCTGAAATACTTTCTTACTAAGCAGACAGAAGAAGAGCGGTCGCCTGCCGAAATTTCCGAATTTAAGGATGTTATTAAGGCTAAAAGATTGCTTTACAAGAATTACTTCCCCTCTTAGGTGATACAATGACCGCAAGGAGCAAAGGCTAAGTCAAGTTCCGTTTCAGATATCATAGCGGGGTTTACATGGTGTTATGCAGAGAACATTGCTCTACCAACTTTTGTTAGCGAATCGCCATTCACAGTTCCCGTGATTCCAGCTTCAGCATTTGCGGCTCTTAACGCTAATGTGAGCAAGTACCTTGATCAATTGAAGCTCCTGACTATTGCCTCATGTCCAGATGCAGTGTTTTACAGACATATTGAAGCAAATATTGCTAATACGAGCAGTGGGAAATCGTGATTTAATGTATTTCTTAAGAATCTGCCTCCTGATCTGAAGATACTGCAGAAATATTTGAAACTGTTCCGTTAGAAACTTTAAAGCTTTACTCGGCAGGCTTGACACCCATAAAGAATGATCTGACCAGCTGTTTTGGTATGTAAAAGATAAATAATTTCAAAAAACAAAACAAGTTTTTTTTTCAAATGAATGTAAAGAGGGACATGGAAACTTGAAACAAATAGAAATATATTCCTAATACAAGGCGGCTGAAACCCCTCCTATACTGATGGAGGGGTGAGGATTGGAGAGGTATTTTTTTATGGGGTGATTTGTTTTGATTTTGATTTGATTAATAGGAAACCGTGATTTAATGTAGTTCTTTAGAATCTGCCTCCTGATCTTAATGACCCTATTTCATGCAAAGACAAGCTTGATTCACTCGGTGAATCATCCTTTTGATGAATTCGCTCATAATAGTTCGCGCTGTTCAGTGGCGGATCCAGGGGGGGCGAGCCCCCCCCCCCTCCCCTAGTGTAGTCTAAAGTAGTGTAATTTACTTAATTAACTCAAGTTTGCAATAATTAAAATTTCTCCTTACGCAAGTTAATCGGATGAACCTATTTTGCACCCCCCCCTAAAAATTTTTTTGGATCAACCTATTTTGCACCCCCCCCCCCAAAAAATCCTTGATCCGCCTCTGGCGCTGGCTTGTCGTTACTCGTGACAAACATCAGCCATACTTCTTGCCACCGCCTCGTCATGCCTACCTAATATTAAGGCAAAGGTTATTGACCGGAAAGCGCTAAGTGTTGTTATAGGTGTTCCCAGTAGTATCTTAAGTGAAAACCACGAATCTGCAATCCTCGGGCTTGTTAAATCTGTTCAAATTGGATTATCACTTGCTTTTCGATTAGAGTTCCCCGATTTTGCTACCCTGGATTCTGCCCATACTTGCGGTTTGCACCTCGGATATGAGATCTTTCGACAACACATTTACAGATAAATCCCAAGATGTTGTATTCGATACCAATCTGCTGTTCACTTGATAGCTAGCTGCCCTTTAAAGCCCACCAAATGAAGTGCTCCAGATGTGCCTGTCCCCATGCAAACGTCAAGGACTATCCATGTAACGATTTGCCAAAATACGCAAATTTTGGTAAAGATCATGCGTCCTACAACCTTAGATTTGAAGTACTAAAGAAAGCTTTGGCTAGTGCCTCAAAATGATTCATCTTATGCAAGTAAGCTTTGTGTATTTAAAAGTGTATTAAGAATAAAGACCTCCTGCTTGACGGTCTGTTATCTCACGATATTATTTTTCTACAAGAATACCTTTTAACGAAGCTTAATATTTCTAGTCTTATCTCCTTCCCACAATTTGTTCACTCGCGAGGGAGGTAAAACAAAAGGCCGTCGATCTGGTGGTCTAGCGACTTTCATCCGTGACGTCATCTTTGTTTCATTCTGACGACAATTTCCTGGCGATTCAATGTATAAATCTTGTCCTTGTAAATTTATGTCTTCCCTGCGATCACCACAATATCGCATCTCGACTGCATTCGCCAAACATTCCTCCAGACTTTCGTTTTTGCGAACTTCTATATTCGTATATTTTTATTACGTAACCTCCAAGTCAATACCTCGCTCTTTACGCTAAAGTTTGAATTTTGTTCCAATTCTTTAAGAGTGACCCCCTGAATCACAAAGGCCGTTTAATTAGAATAGATAACTTTTTTGAAAGTACTAAACAAACTTTAGCGTAAAGAGCGAGTTATTGACTGGGGGGAGAGCCCCTCATATATGTTATAATTTCTGTTCGTTTTAAATTTTAATGTTGCTCCTTACTTTCAGTTGAAAAACTTGTTTTTTTTGTTTAATTTCTGATCATTTTTTTAAATAATGCTGGGAAATCCGGTGCCCCCCTCATAGAAATATCTCTTCTCCAATGACAATATCCTCCATGGAAAGATCCTCAAACGTAGCCCCCTCTTCCAACCCCCTCCCCATTAGAAAAAATCCCTCCTGATAACGTCTGTATACTTCCGAATAGCAAATACTATAAGTAAATAATAGGCAAAGTTCATAACTTACAGCCCTTCCCCCGGAGACTGTGGGGGTTTAAGCCATCCTCAACAACATGTTTATTAGATTTTCGACTATGTTGAACAAAATGGCTGTCTCAAAATTTTGATCGGGTGACTTTGGGAAAAAATGAGCGTGGGGGGAGGCCTAGTTGCCCTCCAGTTTTTATGGTCACTTAAAAAGGGCACTAGAACTTTTAATTTCCTTTCGAATGACCCCTCTTGCGATATTTTATGACCACTTCATCGATAGGATCAACCCTAAAAAAAAAAAAAAAAAAAATGCATTAAAAAAAAACAAAGATCATTTAACACGCATCCGAGATATTTTTTATGGAAAAAAAATTGCAAAATTCTACATTTTTGCAGATAAGAGCTTGAAACCTCTATAGTAGGGTTCTCTGACATGCTGAATATAATGGTTTGATTTTCATTAAGATTCTATCACTTTTAGGGGGAGTTTCCTTCTATTTCGCAAATAAGGCAAATTTTTTCCGGCTCATAAATTTTGATAAGTAAAACTAAACTTGATGAAACTTAAATATTTGAAATCAGCATAAAATACAATTCTTTTGATGCATTAATTAAAAAAAAAATTCCGAAAAATAAGTTTTTCAAAGAAAAGTAAAGGCAATTTTAAACTTAAGCTCAGCAGATACAAATACCTGTTAAAATTCAAACTCAAAACGACCAGAAATAACTATTAAAGAATAAATGAAACCCAAAACGAACAGAAATTAAATAAACAATCATAGCAAAAAACATAGAACAAGTAATAATATAAATGAGTAAATACATCTTAAAGCGAGTAATGCTTGGATTGAATATGAAAATCAAGCTTAAAACGAAAAAAAATATTTTGCTATTACAGCATAAATGAAACTTAAAACGAACATAAATTAAATAAACAATCAATGCGAACAAACATATAATAGATATTAATGTAAATGAATAAACAAATCTTAAAACGAGTGAAACTTAAATTGAATATGCAAATCAAGTGTGAATCGAATAAAAATAACTACAAACAATAGTTTGGGTATCGCCTCACTGCAGAAGCCTAAAACCTACTGCGTCATTGGCGCTTTACTGAAAACATATGAGTCTTGAACAGTCTTGGAAAGTATAAACAAAATCAAATTGAATATTAGATATATAATGATATTAATTGTTGAAAGATCCATCAGTTCAAGACTTGTTTTTTTACTGTAATTTTTATTTTCATTTTCAATGCTGTAAGAACTGGAAAAGAATAACATTGTCATATAGACTACGAGTAATTCGTTTTCAGTGAAGCACCAATGACGCAGAAGGCTTTAGGTTTTTGCAGTTAAAGAAGGGGGCAGTATCCAAATTTTGTTTGTAGTGAAACTATATTTGTCTTGAACAATCTTGGAAAGAACTAATAAATTAAACTGAATATTTGATGTAAAATGATATTTTTTGCTGAAAGCTCATCAGTTCAAAATTTTACTGTAATTTTAATATTTATTTTCAATATTAAGTACAAAAGAAGACATTTGTAATATAATTCGTTTTCAGTAAAGCTCCAATGACGTACTAGGTTTTAGGCTTCTGCGGTGAGGCGATACCCAAACTCTTGTTTGTAGTTATTTTATTCGATTCAAACTTGATCTGCATTTTCAATTTAAGTTTTATTCGTTTTAAGATTTATTTATTCATTTACATTAATATCTATTGTATATTTGTTCGCATTGATTGTTTATTTAATTTCTGTTCGTTTTAAGTTTCATTTATACTTTAATAGCAAAATATTTTTTTCGTTTTAAGCTTGATTTTCATATTCAATCTAAGCATTATTCGCTATAAGACCTATTTGTTTATTTATATTATTACTTGTTGTATGTTTTTTGCCAGGATTGTTTATTTAATTATTGTTCGTTTTGGTTTTCATTTATTCTTTAATAGTAATTTCTGGTCGTTTTGAGTTTGAATTTTAACAGCTATATGTATCTGCTGAACTTAAGTTTAAAATGGCCTTTACTTTTCTTTGAAAAACTTATTTTTTGGATTTTTTTTTTAAAATTAATTTTTGTTCGGTTCTGATTGCAAAGAGTTTCAAGTTCTTATGGCCTGGGGGGGGGTTGCTTACTGTCCGATTACTCTTGACTTTAAAAAATGGATCTAGAAATTTCGATTCAAATCGAATGAGGCTTTTTTCAATGTCTATACGATTACTTCTTTCATAAAAACCTCATATATGAACAATAGACAGCTTGCATAACTTGTGAACAGCGATTGACAACAATGAATGGATTGAAAAAATAGCTTCAATAAGGGTGTTCAGACCATCTCACTTGCTGGCACAGAGAGATAACGACTGTTTGGAATTGACCTTAATAGGATTTTGTTTGCCAAAGCAATTTTGTAGCTATCGCAGAGTATGTAACTTAACATTATAATTGGATAATTATAATAGATTTAATATATGTTCTTCTCATACAAAACTTTACCTTATTAAAGTCTTTGGGGTGGGGGCAGCGTAGTTAGCATAAAGATGAAAAGTTTAGCGTAGACAGAAGGAGAGGGGAGAGGGAGAGGTTGGAGACTCATCCAGTACGGGGTGGAACTTCACTCATCTCCTCCGTTCCCGATTTAGGAGATTAGACAGACTCATTGGGGTGTAGAATGTTGGACCGTTTGAGTTGTGAAAGACATTAAAATAATCAAAAATACTTTATATTTTTAATTATTGTAGGATTGATTCGATAAATTGTGCAATGGTGAGCCCCCTGGCCCATGATTTGGGTGAGCCGCAACTCATAATACGCAATTTTGATTAATTGTTCCAAGTTATGTGCATATATTATTCTATAAATGTTATTTTGAGTTATACTTTTATCGCATTGTCTTCATTTTTAAGGGATATAAAAATGATATCAAAGGATATGAAATAGGGTTAGGGGGGGGGGGGGGAAGCTGGTTACCCTCCAATATCTTTTGATGCTTAAAAAGTGATGCTTGATGCTAAAAAAGATCTAATTTCCAGAACTTATAACTACGTTTAATAAAATGGCTGTCTCAAAATTTTGATTGGATGTGTTTGGGGGAAAAGGTGGGCGTGAAAGGGGGGTTAGTTGCCCTCAAATCCATTTCGACTATTCAATGGGCACTAGCCCTTTGAATTTCCAATCGAATGAGCCTTTTTTGAAGTTTCTACGACATCGCCTTCTATATAAACCTTATATGCCCCAAGGGTATAACTTAAAACCCTTGCCTTGAGGGTTGTGGGGGAGTGTCCTCCTCAAAAACATATTTTCTATCTGCAAATCAACTACGCTGAACAAAATTGCTGTCTCAAAATTTTGATTAGATGTGTTTGGGGGAATGATGGGCGTGGGGGGGGGGGCTAGTTGCCCTGAATCACTTTCGACTATTAAAAAGGGCACTATCCATTTGAAGTTCCAATCGAATGAGCCTTTTTTGAAGTTTCTACGACAACGCCTTCTATAAAAACCTTACATGCCCCCAGGGCCTAACTTAAAACCGTTGCCCTAAGGGTTGTCGGGGAGTCTCCTCCTCAAAAACATATTTTCTATCTAGAAATCAACTACGCTGAACAACATGGCTATGTCAAAATTTTGATTGGATGTGATTGAAGAATGATGGGCGTGGGGGGGAGCTAGTTGGACTCCAATCACTTTCGACTATTAAAAAAGGCACTATCCCTTTGAATTTCTAATCGAATGAGCCTTTTTTGAAGTTTCTACGACAACACCTTCTATAAAAACCTTATATGCCCCCAGGGCATAACTTAAAACCCTTGTCCTGAGGGTGGTGGGGGAGTGTCCTCCTCAAAAACATATTTTCTATCTGGAAAGCAACTACGCTGAACAAAATGGCTTTCTCGAAATTTTGGTTGGATGTGTTTGGGAAATGATGGGTGTGGGGGGGG
>JAQQPU010010948.1:0-25889 GCA_029168905.1 Artemia sp. Kazakhstan ARC1039 | reverse complement strand
TTTTTTTTTTTTTTTTTTTTGATCAAGGAAACTTCGCCAGAGCACAGCTACACAAAACAAGAATCCCTGATTTGGTTTTTAAATTTAGATAGACAGGCACAAATTGAAGATATTAGTTGGAACACTTTATGTGCTTAGGAATTCTAGAACACTTAATTTCTCTCAAATTTGACCTGCTTCAGTTTAAATCGAAAAATACCACAAAGTTTCTTAAACAGCTTAGATTTATTAGCTGTAATAATTGTGAGTCGAATCAATTAATTTGAACAAGCTAATTTTAAGAAAAGCTGCTGTAATTCAAAAAATCTAAAAGATAATTTAAATTTGCGATGCCTAGTCAGAAGCACACGCTAGCTGGGCTTTCAATAGTGTTAAAAAGTATAGTTTTGAAAATGAAATTAAACATTAATACCAGAAACACGACAAAATATATCTAAGTAGGATTTGCAAATAATTTCAAAAAAATTTATATTCAATTACTCTGAAAAATTACTGTACGACAAAGGTGAAGACAATATCTTGTCAGGGTCAACTGACTTAATTTTGAAAAAGACCAATCAATAAGATTCAACGATCTTTTGCTCTCCTGCCTTAAAACAAGACACAATGTGTATATTGCAAAAATTAGAAACTTACTGTGGTACTTTCCCATTATATGGGTATTTACAAGGAAACCAGTCACGAAAAACCCGTTTTTGACGGTTTAATTCAAGAGACGGCTTCAGAATATTGCAGTCCATAGCGTGGTTTTCATTGCGTATACAATATTTAAACTGTTCTTTTTGGGGTTTAGGGGGGGGGAGGTACCTAGGTTAGGTTACGTATTTAATATATGCAATGCTTTACCCTATCTCCATCCCCTAATGTGCAAATATATAGCCCAAATTTGTTTATTAACTATTATATATTCATTCTATTGTATTTCATTAGCATTAACCAAACTTGACTTTTTAGAAATGCCCGTATAATGGGAAAGTACCCTTACTTTATTTCATAGTCAGAAATGTCTCCCCCTCCCAGGAATTCAGAACTTCTAATGATTACCCTTGTATTTTTTTGTATTTTCCATATCATTTGCCGTAGCTGTGCCGTGGTTTTTATCGCAGCTGTGCCTCCATCCTCCAGAGATCTTCAGATCTTCCCCGAAATAAAATCCTGTCGATATGCCTGATACAGCGCTTTTCACTAGGGCCCAATGGTACATCTAGTACCGTGGAGCCCTAGCGATTTTGGGCCCTGACCCATTTCTAAATTCTGATGCACCCCTCGGGATCTTTAAATTTTGTTATTGAATATTTACGTCTATTCACCTCAAGGAAGCTTAAATGGCCATTAACTTGGTATCTCTTTTGGGTTGTCCTCTAGGCATATTTTATGCTATAGTAATGAAAGACGTTTCTTTAGAACGAAATAGAAAGAAATTTCTGTACTATAGAAATTTTAGACGATGTATAATGTCATTGCAATTCTATCATGCACCGTTTTCGCTCTTTAAATAAGATAAGATAAGATTTATTCATAATCAATTAACCATACAAGAAAATACATTGTGTTAATCCCCCAAAGGCTCCTAGGCCTGTAATAGAGGGGGAATACATAACGTTTTAATCAAACACTAAATCAAAATGGGATCACTGAGTTATATATTTCTGTATATAACTTATATGCCTAGTCAGTCAGTTACACATATTTATAAGTAGTAGGCTAAATATGTCACTCAGTTATATATTTCTGTATATAACATATATAGGCCTAGTCTGTGAGTTACACATATTTATAAGTAGTAGGTTTAATGTGTCACTGAGTTATATATTTATGTATATAACTTATATAGCCCTAGTCAGTGAGTTATGTATATTTATAAGTAGTAGGTTAAATATGTCACTGAGTTATTGCCTTTGCAAAACAAAAGTGATCCGTTTATCTGGCCTCCCCCAGGCCATTCAGCATGTCCCCAGGTGGCGATAGGGGAACGCTCTACAGATATGTAGGGTACCTCCATAGGAGGCATGGACCAAGGGGGGACCTTGTCCCCGGGGGTCCATAATAGAATCTGGGGCACCCTTGCCCAGGGTCATAAATACAGGCGGAGGAGGAAGAAGGCCCCTCAAATGTACACTCAAAAGGGCCCACTTGTTTATCCACAAGTTCCATGAGTTGCAAACCTTCTCCCAGCAATGGGTTAAATTGCATGGTGATGCAGAACACCATCGCGGGAGGATCCTCTATAGGAGGACAACTGTGGCAGGGCGTAAGATCCAGATCTATGGACAACGGCCTCTGCAAAGGGCTGCCTCGACCTTTTCGGGGTACCTGCAAGACTGGGGACCTTGCAGTCAACTCTATTCCCACTTGAGGAGTGGCGCCCCTCGAGGAAATTAGAGCCTAGTAAGCGACACAGCATTCGCACGGGATTCTGACTAATGGACAATTCTTCTGGGATTGGTATGTTTTGATGGGCGTCTTTGGGCTGAAAAACCTCTTCCTAGCTAATTTATCTATTACGGGTTGCCTCCCCGTAGTAGCATAATATTTGTAGGCATGAATATATAATGAGTCGGAGGTAATAGGCTTGAGATTGTCTGTGCAGGATTTCGACTCTTGTTGATAGAAGAGCATCGCCAAGCGCTAAAACCATGTTGTGACAAAGATGGGCCCAGGATTGCACAAAGCCTCCATTCATGGAGGTCCCAGGGACTTCTTGCTGTCCGGTTCTAAGCCGGCTTAAGCACTTCGGTGTAGACTTGAGAAGATATGTGATCCCCGTCCTGCACTGGTATCCGGGATCATTGCTTTTCCTGAGGCGAAAAAAATTTCAATGATTTAAAGAACATGAAAATTGGAACTTGGAATGTTACGACATTAAAAAATGACTATCGTATCGACATTTTGACTGACGAATTCAGACGATTCGAACTGGATCTATTAGGAGTTTCAGAAACTCATATCCCAGGGGTAGGAAGCATGAAATTAGGTGATATAGAATTTGTTTACTCAGGCAGGAAGGATGGGTTACATAGACAGGGAGTAGGGCTCATGATGAATAAGGAAGCTGCTAAGTCTTGTTTAGGCTGGGAAGGTATTAATAATAGAATACTAATTGCTCATTTTATGACTAGAAAGTTCAAGGTATCAGTTATAGTAGTATATGCCCCTGTAGAACCGACTGATGGAGATACTAGTGACTCAGATGAATTCTACTTACAGTTACAGGAGCAAATAGACAAGGTCCCAGGTAGAAATATGATGTTATTGCTGGGGGATTTTAACGCCCAGGTTGGTAGAAATAAGGATAGATGGTATCCCAGCTTAGGTAAATTTGGTGTAGGAAAAGAAAACAGTAATGGATACAGACTTTTGCAATTTTGTAGGTATAACAATCTAGTTATAACCAATACGGTGTTTGGTCATAAAATGGCTCATAAGCTAACATGGTATTCACGTGATGGTAAGACAGCAAACCTTATTGATTATGTTGTAGTAAATCGAAGACTGGCAGGATCAATACAAGATACTAGGGTATATAGAAGTGCTGTTATTGATGTTAAAAGTAAAGATCACCATCTAGTAGTGTCAAGGGTTAATTTAAAGCTGAAATATCGGAAGGGTAATTACCTCCCGGGAAGTTATGATGTTAGTAGACTCCAGGATGAGAATTTGAGAGAAACTTTCCAGGAACAGTTGAATACTAAACTTGAGAGTTTAAAATTTGATAATGTGGAAGATGGTTGGAATAATTTTAGAAAAATAATTTGTGAAGTTGCTGAAGGTGTATTAGGGAAGAAAGCTAGAACTGCAGCTAAGAATATTAGTGAAAAAGCTTTAAGTTTAATAGAAAGGAGAAAGGACTTGTACAAGAATTATCTGAGTGATAGATCACATGAAAACAAAAGAAATGTAAAGGAAGTGGAGAAAGCATTGAAATATGAACTAAGGAGGTGTGAAGTGGAGGCCATGGATAAAATTGCCGAGGATTTAGAAGATGCAGCTAGACGGCATAATAGTAAAATATTGTACTGGCACGTTAACAAATTGAAAGGTAGTAGTCAATCCGGACTTGTCCCAGTTAAAGATAGGAATGGGGTGGCAATTAGCGATAAGACAAAAGCTAAAGCGAGATGGGCCGAACATTTTGAGAATTTGCTTAACCGAGATAGAGTTGCAGGAAAAAATATAGAGGAAAATGAAAAAGTTTGTGATACCTTGGATGTGAAGGAAGATTTGTTTTGTGAGGAAGAATTAGAAACAGTACTAAAAGGATTAAAGAATAATAAGGCTCCAGGTGCTGATAGGGTAGTAAATGAGTTTCTTAAATATGGTGGCTCTGAGGTTAGAAATAAGTTATTGGAGATTATGAATATGATTTTTGAAAAAGGGGAAGTACCTAACGATTTTAGGAAAACCTTAATTAAGCCACTTTATAAGAAAGGTGATAAAAGTGAGTGTGGTAATTATCGAGGCATTAGTCTGGTCTCTGTAGGTAGCAAATTGCTTAGTAATATGATACTTTTTAGACTGAGAGATGCCGTAGACAAAGTTTTAAGAGAAGAGCAGTGCGGTTTTAGAAAAGGTAGAGGATGTGTTGACCAAATTTTCACTCTTAGGTTAATAATTGAGAAGTGCCTAAGTTTTCAAACACCTTTGGTCCTCAGTTTTATAGATTATGAGCAAGCGTTCGATTCTGTTGATAGAGGAGCTTTAGTAAAGGTTTTATCCTTGTATGGTATACCAGACAAATACATTAAAGTGATTAGTGCCATGTACGAGAATAACACTGCTGCGGTTAAGGTAGGAAATGAGGTTAGCAGCTGGTTTTGTATTAAATCAGGAGTTAAGCAGGGTTGTGTTCTATCCCCCTTTATATGGATTATTTTGATGGACTTTGTTTTAAGGAGCACAGGAAAGGCAATGGGAGACCACGGAATCAAATGGGGAGGAAAAAGTCTCCTGGACTTGGATTATGCTGATGATTTAAGCATCCTAGATGAAAGTGTGAGCAAAATGAATGAAGTTTTAGAGGTTTTGCGAGTTCAGGGTGCTAGTATTGGTTTGAAAATTAATGTTAGGAAGACCAAGTCACTAAGGCTAGGAATAAGTGAAGATGAAAAGGTGACGTTGGGTAATGAAAAGATTGATCAGGTGGGCAGTTTCACTTACCTTGGTAGTATTATTAGTAAAGATGGTGGGAGCAGTGAAGATGTTAAAAATAGAATAGCCAAGGCTCAGGGTGTTTTTTCACAGTTAAAAAAAGTCTGGAAGAATAGGAAGATAAGTCTGCAAACCAAGATTAGAATCTTAGAAGCTACAGTGATGACAGTGGTCAAATATGGCTCTGAAGCATGGACGCTCCGAAAAGCGGAGGAAGATTTGCTAGATGTTTTCCAGAGAAATTGCTTAAGGATTGTTCTGGGTACCCGGCTGACTGACCGTATTTCAAACAATAGGCTATACGAAAAATGGGGTTCAATACCGCTTTCTAGGTCTATAATGAAAGAAAGGTTGAGGTGGTTAGGGCATGTTGTTCGGATGAAGGATGACAGATTGCCGAAGATTGTTCTTTTCGGCCAACCATCTAGGGCTAAACGGAAAGCAGGTCGTCCCCGTCTGGGTTGGGAGGACGTCATAAAGAAAGATTTAAAGGAAATGGGAACTTCGTGGGCGGGTGTAAAAAGGGAGGCTTTGAATAGATTGGGGTGGAGGAGGAGCGTGCGTAGCTGTATTGGCCTCAGGCGGCTTGGTGCTGCGATGAGTTGTTAGTAGTAGTAGTAGTAGTGATTCATATTTGCTGATTGAAGTTTTGTCCTGATTATAATATAGCTGATGCTATTTTCAGGTTTTGTCTTTCTTTTTTATTCTTTATATTTAAATTAAACATGAAGGGTTTTCATCAATTGTTTTTATTTTATCTGAAAAATACATGGATTTGTGCGGGGGGGGGGGCATTCCCTTTTTCATTGGAGACGTTCTGAAAAATTTGTTTTTATAATCAAGTAGATATCAAATTGCTATTGGCAACAAATATTGTTTGCAAGGTATGTTTATGCGTTTATTTTTATTTAATTTTTGCATAAGTACTAAGGTGTTATATTATAGGTTTCGATTTAAAGCCTGCAATACAACGGTAGCATCGTCCAATTTTCTAGGGCTATAGCGAACAAAAGTTAAGATGGCAAGATCGTGTTTTAAGGATGAAGGATGGTAAATTGCCTGAGATTGTACTTTATGACCATTGCTCAGGACCCAACCAAACGGGAAAGGGGGGGGGGGGCTGTAAGAGATAATACATGGGAAATATAAACTTCATGAGAAGGAGTGATGTGTGACGTCTTGAATAGATTGGTGTGGAGAAGGAGCGTGCGCAGTGGTGTTGGCCTCGGTGAGCTTGGTGCTGTAATAAGTTGTTAATATTGTTGCGCTAGTGTGCATTCTTACATTTTTAATGATCTATCACAATATTTAGGTAAAATATTCAGTGCTAATTCTCAGTGTGATCTGTTTATTGACCTTCTTCTAATTAAGCATCTGACTTAGCATCGATTTTCTAAATATGTTTCTTTATATCTATAATAGAGAAGCTGATTAATTTTTTTCTTTCTTAAACAGAATGTTCATTCTTTTTTTACCTTAACGGTAGATATAAACAGACACTAGAAAAATTTGGCATAGTTTTGGCTATTTTACAAAGTGGATCGGTATCCTGTGATTTCTGTTCTGGCTTTCCCCCCTTGCTTTTTTCCGAAAATCCTGTGTACCCTCAAGGAAAGATGATTTGTTCGGTTGATAATTTGAGTACCCTTTTTAGCGTACTTATTAGGTTAGGGTTTTTCGGTGACAGGCTGTCTTGTGAATCATATGAATGCTGTGGAGAAGCCAAAGGGATAAGGAGAATTTTCTCAACAGACTGGCAAACCAGATGAGCTTCGCTATAGCCCCCGCCCTCTGGAGTGTAAAGATTTTACTATTTTCCCGAATTTCTCATGTAGTTCACCTTTTTTTGTCGGTATTATTTTTTTTCCTTGTTAGTACTGAAACCTTAGTTTTGGCTTGTCGATAACAAATTCGTCAATTTGTAAATACTCTTGAGTTAGAGGAATTTTATTTAGCTGCTGCTGTGTAAAGCTAATGGGGTATTAAACAAAAGAGCTTTTTTGCCGAGTTGTTAATTACCATTGTTGGTTTATCCAGTCCGTGTAAATATATCTGATGTGTATATTTTTAAGATAATCTTGTGGTTTTGAAGTTCCCTGTGGCTGTATTCTGGCTGAAATTGATTATCGTTTCATGTGTGGCAATTTTGATCAGGGTGATATGTCATTTGGTAGGTCAATCAGGTGACATATCAGGTGATACGTCAATTTACTACTAATTCCTAGTCGTGCAGGATATTCTTTGTGGGGCTAAGAATCAATCCAGTGCTTTAATGCTAAAAGGGGAAAAAATAGACCCAGTGAGATTATCTTCTGAAATGCCTATATGGGTATCTGTCTCATAGCCGAAACCTGAGTGAAAACTTACTGTCATTTGACGGGGTGTAACCTTAACTAGGAGCTATTGATCCCTATAAAACACGTATACAGACTTGTCAAATGTATTTTTCCGCTATTTTCAAAAAAGCAGAAATCTGTTAGGCTGACGATTAGTAAGAAAAAAAGATAAAGCATATGAAAATCATACAAGAAACTGCTTGTATGGCAAGTTAATAGTTCAATAGCCTGGGTAGCTGGGACTTTTCTCGTTACTCTCATATTTTTTTTTGCTAAAAATAGATCTCAGATATTGGAAGCTACAGTGGTGACAGTGGTCAAGTATCTCAAGCATGGGCGCTCTAAAACACGGAGGAAGATTTGCTACACGTTCTTCAGAGAAGTTGCCTACGGATTGGTTTGAGTAACCGACTGACTGACTCTACCTCATCAGTAGGCTGCACGAAAAGTGTGGTTCAATCCCGCTTTCTAGGGCTGTAATGGAAGAAAGGTTGAGATGGCTTGGACACCCTCTGCGTATAAAGGATGATAGATTGTTCTTATCGGCCAAACGTCTTGGGCCAAACGAAGAGCAGATCGTCTCCGGTTGAGGTAGGAGGATATAAGAAAAGATTTAAGGGAAATGGGAATTTCTTGCGAGGATATAAAGAGGCTTTGAGTAGGTTGGGATGGAGGAGGAGTGTGTGTAGCTGTGTTGGCCTTATTCGGCTTGGTGTTAAAGTGAGTTGTTAGAAGTATTACTAGTAGTAGATTCTATAGGGAAAACATATTAAAATGTAAACTGGCAAATAATCAGACTTTGTTTTGCAAGAATCGGTTTCCTTTACCAGAAAAGGTGAAAGTTCACCTAAGACTGTTTTCCTCTTATGTTTAACTGTTTTCTGTAGTAAAATGTTCATATTCAACGTTTTCATACATTCTAACTTCCTTCTTTTATTGGAAAGTTAGGATAATACTTTTAAATTCAAAAATGTAACATTGCAGTAACGATAGACATCTGAAATCAATCTTTAATATTTGAGCATTTCAGATTCATGCTATTAAAGCGATGAACTTATAACAAAAAAAAAAATGCTTTGTGCGTGTCTTTTGGGCTTTCATTCAACTTCAGACATTCAGTAGAACGTTCTCGTGAAGACTGGGAATTGACCTCGTCATCCTAGCTTTTCCATGATCTTTTTTCTACGTATGATATGATTTTTAAAAGCATTTCTAAGAGAAGAAGTTCTCCCTCCGGCTTGGCTCAATAAAATATAATTTAATTAATGTTTTATATGGTTAATGTCCTAAAACTGGTTTTAACGTAGCCTATATCCTATTATCACCCTTCCCTCTACTGTCCTGTGTTAAGTTACTTCGCTTTGACACTGCTATCCAAATTATTTTGTTGTTAGTCCCTTTGCCATATTTGCCCCATGGCATAACTTACAACGCCTGCCTCCGGGCCCTGGGGGGTTGCGACAACACCTAAGTTTTTGTTGTCAGACTTTTGAGCAATTTTTAGCTTAATGGCTATATCTAATTTTTATTGGATGCATTTGGGGAAAGAGGGGTGTGTGTGGGGAGGGGGGGTTGCTGCCCTCCAATCTCCTTTCACTCTAAAATACTGAACTAGAACTATCAATTTCCAATCAAATTAAGCCTCTCTGAAGTTTTTACAAGCATCCCTTCAATAAGAACTATATATTCCCCAAGGTATAACTCACAACGCCTGCCGGGGGGGGCTGTGTCGACCCCGGAGTTTTCATTATATTGTCTTTGAACTATTTTAAAAAAAAGGCTATTTCAAAGTTCTTATTGGATGGGTTTGAGGAAAAAAGAACGTGGAGGGGGGGGCTAGGTGCCCTCCAATCTCTTTTGACTCTTAAAAAGTGAACTAGAACTTTATATTTCCACTCAAATGAGCTATTCTTTGAAGTTAATACAAGCATCCCTTCCATGAGACCCATATATGCCCCCAGGGCATAACTTACAATGCCTGGCCTGGGGGTTTGTGTTGACATTGGAATTATTATTATATGATCTTTGAACTATTTTTGACAAAATAGCTATCTCAAAATTTTTATCAGATGCATTTGGGAAAAAAGGGTTTGGGGGGGGGGGAGCTGGTGGCCCTTTGATATCTTTTGACGCTTAAAAAGTGAACTAGAACTTTCAATTTCCAATCAAATAAGCCCTCTCTGAAGTTTATACGAGGGAGCATTCCTTCCATAAGAACCATATATGGCCCCAGGGCATAATTTATAACCCTTACCCCTGAAGACTTTGGGGGGAATGTCCTGCTCAAACATATAATTTCCAGAACTTTCAATTACGTTGAAACAAAATGGCTATATGAAAATTTTGATTGGATGTGTTTGGGGAAATGGTGGGCGTGGAAAGGGTGTTAGTTTTATTCCAATCACTTTTGACTATTAAAAAGGGAACTAGCCATTTAAATTTCCAGTTGAATGAGCCCTTTCCAAAGTTTCTATGACAATGCTTTCTATAAATACCTTATATACCCCCAGGGCAAACTTACAACCCTTCACACGAGGCCTGAGGGGGGGGGGTCGTTATCCTCAAAGTCCTAATCTCCAGGATTTTCAACTACGTTGAACAAAATGACTATCTCAAAATTTTTATTGGATGTGTTTGAGGAAAACGTGCCCCTGAGAGGGGGTTTAGTTGCCCTCCAATCACTTTTGACTATTAAAAAGGGCACTAGCCCTTCGAATTTCCAGCCGAATGAGTCCTTTTCGAAGTTTTGATGACAGAGCTTTCTGTAAAAACCTTATATACCCCCAGGGCATAACTTACAACCCTTGCCCTGATGGCTGTGGGGGAGTGTCCTCCTCAAAAATATAATTTCTACCTAGAAATCAACTATACTGAACAAAATGGCTATCTCAAACTTTTGATCGGATGTGTTTGGGGAACTGGTGGGCGTGGAAGGGGTGTTAGTTGCCTTCCAATCACTTTTGAGCCTTAAAAAGGGCACTAGAACTCTCGATTCCCAATCAAATGAGCCCCATTTGAAGTTTCTACGACGACCCCTTCCATATGAAGTGCGTCTGGGAATTTTTTTTTTTTTTTTTTAACATTGGAGCCATCAGGCCTTTACTATAGGCAAGGCTATAGTGTTGCCTCTGATAGTTTGTTTCAATTATTGACAATACATGTTGAAAAGAACTGATAACGGACTCTAGACATTGTAGACTGCTTGACAAGTTTCAGGTGATGACGTCTGGTTCTTGAGTTGGTACTAACAGTGGGGAACAACGCTGGGAGAATATTAGCCCTTGATTAATTAAAATCTAAAATGGCATCCCCTTTATTCTCCTGTTAACAGGTGTAGAGAGATTCAGCTCTGATAGTCTTACAGGGTAGGAAAGCTCTTGCATTCCAGATATCACTTTAGTAGCATGTCTGTGCACATCTTCAAGAACTTTTATGTCTTTTTTAGAATATGGAGAGGCAAGAGACATTCTAACTTCAAGCTTAGGACACACAAGTCCCTTATAAAGAAGACTGAAGACTTTAGGAGAACAAGAGGAAATAGTACACTTAATCAGTCCCAAGGTCAAACTAGCCCCAGCAGCAGACCTCTTAGCATGAGTGCTGAATTTTAATTCATTGTCAATAGTGACGCCAAGATCTTGCTCATTATTTACAGAGGAGAGTGGATGGCCTAAGAAAAAATAAGAGCAGCAAGGAGTCAGTTTGCCAAAGGTAATGATATGGCGCTTTGCAACATTGAATTAAAAAAGCCAGGCCTCAGCCCATTGACCCAGCAGTTGAAGATTATTTTGTAGCAGGGCATGATCTTCACAGGACAAAGCTGGTCCAAGAAGCTTCAGCTCATCTGCATAAAGAGTTGATCCACTGCTGATAATGGAAGGAGCATCGTTAATGAAGATATTAAATAGTATAGGATCCAAGACACTTCCTTGAGGAACTCCACTCAGAACATGCATTGAGGAAGAAAGAATACAATTACCAGAGTCATCAAATAACTGAACAAATTGATTATGCAAATAAAGAAAGTCAAGGATCCAGAGCAGGGATTTCTCTTCAAGCTTTACTGTGCATAATTTAATTGCAAGTCGATTGTGATATACTTTGTCAAAAGCTTTAGAAAAGTCAAGCAGAATCATGTCAGCAGACACCCCAATATCAAGCAACTTGGTGATGTGGTCATATGATTCAAGGATATTGATGTCAACAGAGCTTCCAGAACAAAAGCCATGTTGTGAACTGTGTTAAACATTGTTTGTTTCAAGGTCTTTAACAAGTGCAGAATCGATTATACTTTCAAGGACATTAACAACTGCTGATGTCATGCTGATGGGTTGATAATTTTCAGCAAGGTCCTTTCTACCTTTTTGAAAATAGAAATAATATGTGCAGTTTTCCAGTCTTGAGGTAGTCTAGAAAGATTTAATGATAAATTGAACAAAAGGGAAAGAGTTTGACACAAAACTGTTCAACATTCATAAAGGATACGTTGGTGAATGCAATCTAGACCAGCAGATTTATTCAATGAGGGATGTGAGTTATTTTAGAACCATAGTATCTATAATCAGAATTGGTTCCACATCATATAAAGGAAGTGTAGGATATAAAATACTAGTATTGGACAAAAAAAACAGAAGATAAATATTGGTTGGAAATTTCAATTTTCAGTTCAGGATCAGCAACTGATTTACTATCCTGCAGGATATCTGGGATTGTGCATCTGGTGCTACGTTTTTGTGTGGTATAACGCCAGAACAATTGAGGGTTATCATTACCTTCCTCAGCAAGTTTTTCCTCAAACCTTCTCTTCAACTCCTTTGTTTGGTTTGTTGTTTGATTACAAAAGGATTTGAGGACTAGATAATTTTCTATGGTCTAATTTTTTCTACTGTGATTCCATGCTCTGTGTTCTCAATTGATTAGCTTGATTACTTTAGTAGATAAAAAAGGTAAACTTTTTGCCTGTTTTACCTGAAAAATTCTGGTGCATGACTTTTCAACACTTTGACCAACTCTTCTCAATATCATCAGTATTAAGCATTTTCCAGTTGACTTTGGCAAGTTTATCAGAGACAATTTTGTAGCTTACATATTTTTGTTGCTTAGAGGAAGGTTGTTTGGTAGGCAGACATAGCTCTGAAATAATTATTACATAGTCGCTATTACCAACAGGTGCGGTTATTACATTCTTAATAAGAAGGTCAGGGTTACTGAGTACAACCAGATCAAGAATGTTGGAGACTTGACCTTCCCTGTAACAATTTGGTTGTGAGATTGTTTGACAGAGGGAATTATTAGAGAGGGCAGACAAAAAATCTCTATTACAAAAACCAGATCCATCAATCCGTAGGATTTCAGGATGGTTAAAGTTATCCATAAGGACAAGATCATAGCTGGCAAATTTGGACATCACATGAGACAACATAGCAGCCAAATTAGATTCTGAGTCCTAACCACATGGAGCACTGGGGCTTCTATAAACAACACCCACTAGAATTGAAATTATTTGATTGGGTATTTTAATCCACACAGAATCAATTCTATCAGTATTCAGAGAATTGAATGAGACTAGCATTTAGTCCATCTCTAATATAAAGCCACACTCCTCTGTGGCAAAACAAGGAATTCAGATTAGAAAATGGTTGGTAATCATTGATTTCGATTTCACAAGGAGTTAAGACAGACAAGGTATTTTCGGTGAAACTTCTGTAATCGCTGTAAAGTCCACTGTTTCAGATTTCATATGAAACGAAAGTTCAGAAAGCTTATTAGGGATGCTATCAACATTGGAGCCAAGGAACCTCATTCCCTGATAGGTAGGGATCTGACAGGATGCAGGAACTAAAGGAATGGTAAGTCTGTTGGATACAGCACTATGAACCAACAAAGAAGAATTATCAGGTAAGCAGGTTGTTTCTGAAGAAACAAGAGAAATGTCAGCATCAGACAGGGAAATATTATTATTATATTCCGTACTAGACCATTGAGAGACAAAATTTGGTTATTCAAGTCCATTAACACTTAAACAATTAATAGAGGTAGAAGGAGGCCCATACATTAGTGGGACATTGGCGAGGTTGGAGGATTGCTCTCAAACTGGCAAGTTGTTTTGGATGATGGCACCATTACAAATATCAAATCTGCCTCTCCCTCTGCTATTCTGCATTTCAGCTCCTCAACTAGGGCTTTGTGTTTAATGCAATCTTTATTCTTTTGTTTCAAAGAATTTTCTCATCTCACTTCTACCTATGAAATGAGAAAAAATAATCCCTTGCTTAGAAACAATGTCACATGAATTTTTTTTACAAACAAGACTCTTTCTGCAAATTGGGCACTCATCCAATTGACTAGCATATATAATGCATGACACCACATGTGCACATTCCAGGATAACACAATTTTTGGTCATTGTCATGTATATTTTACAGAGTTCTTTTGCAGATATGTCTTCTACATCTAAAATGACACAACTGGATGATAAGCTATCTTCATACATGCCCTCATTTTTGTATCATGAATATATATTGGAAGATGAACATTGAGACTCTGCCACTAACATAGATTTATCCATGTTATCATGGATTTATCCATGTTTATATGGATTTTGTTTACCCATGCCATGGATATTGGAAGTGCCATGGAACTAAACTTATTTACCCAAGTGCCTCAAAAATCTCTCAAAATTTAGGGTGGATTTGCAATCTTCAACATATTTTAATTAGGATGAAAGTGAATACATCACTTGATGCCTTTTCTTATGGCCTTTAATTGTTTTATGATGATTTTGGGGGGAAATTCCTTTTTGAGGGTTCAAAATGTAATTTATTTCAAAAGCAAATTATTGAATCATACAGGAGCACAAAAAAAGGCATCAAGTGATATATTAACTTTTTGATAGTTAAATTATGTTGTAAACTGCAAATTTACTTAATTTAGTTGTATAAACATTCCTTTATTTAATGTAGACTGCAATATACTTAAATTTATGAGATGTACTAAGGTTTGTATGTGTGTTGTCAAAAGTTCCTTTGATGAAGGTCTAAGTAGTTGCCTAGAAAAGGATCTGTAAAGAATGAAACATGTTAAGGGAACAATTCATACTTCATAATATACATAATAATTATAGCTAACACATTTTGCCTACATCCCTGCATTACTTTACCTCCAACCCCCTTCCCCCCAATATGCAAACATATAGCCCAAATTATTCTGCTACCCATCATTTGTTTTCTCTGGTTTTGTTTTATCGCAGTTTACATGGGTTGAAAGAAGAGATATGTATTGGGAGAATATATAGAAAATATATAGTTATGGCTATATATTTGCAGATTAGGAGGGGGGTGGTGGTAAAGTATAGCAAGACTGCATGTAAAATGTGTGGCTACAGTTATTTTATCTATTATGAAATATGAATTATTTTCTTAACATGTTTCCTTCTCCAGGCATATACCAAGGTCTAGAATACTCACGGTTCAGAAGACACGCTTGAATAAAAAGAGAAAAACTTTCAGATTGCTAATTTTGTGTTCACTTTTATAGTTTAGTTTGCATTTTTGACAAATTCTCTGCACCACCCCATTAATAGTCCCTTTAGCCTCAGGTTATGTAAAAAAAACAACTAACATAACCATTGATAAAAACTGATTCAAAAACAAGGAAATATGATTAATTATTGATGCTTGCTATATATCAAAAAGTGAGAATTCATTCATTTTTTGGTTAGTTTTTCATATAGGCTTGTGCTATGTCAAACCATTTGAGGAGGCTAGTGGTTCCTTCATTTAATATAGGAAGCAATATACTTAAATTTATGAGATAAACAGACATTTGTATACATGCTGTCAAAGGTTCCTTTGGTGAAGGTCTAGAATAGTCACTCTTCAGGAGAAGACATGCTGGAACAAAAAGAGAGAAACTTTCAGATTGTTGATTTAATATTTATTTTTAAAGTTTAGTTTGTGTTTTTGACAAATCCTCTGCAGGTGCCCCCTTAATGGTCTCATATAGCCCTTGGGGCACACCATTATAAATTGGGAGGGGATCAGAATATACATTTAGGTATTTCACGACTTGCACTCTATTAGAGAGGAAAGACGCATTATTCTATTTAAATAAGGGTGAACTTGAAAGTCATTAGATAGCTTTTCTAGATTGGGTTTTTCGAGTGTGTTACATACTGTGTCCATAAGGTGAATAAGATAGTGGGTAGTAGATGTAGAGAGTAGGTTTCCGAATTGTCTTTGGTCAACATTTGGGAGTATCTTTACTTTCAACCACTCAGCTAAAAAGCTTTCATATAACTTCGAAAAAAAGTAGAGTAAGAGTAATGGGTGAAGTCAAAATCCTATGGAGGGGAGCGGGATCAAACTTGGAGCCAATTTTCTCAAATCAAGTGAAAACTACATAGGATAAGGATTGTTCTGGGAACACGGCTGACTGACCGTATTTCAAACAATAGGCTATACGAAAAGTGTGGTTCAATACCGCTCTCTAGGGCTATAATGAAAGAAAAGTTGAGGTGGCTAGGGCACGTTGTGTGGATGAAGGATGACAGATTGCCGAAGATTGTTCTTTTCGGCCAACCGTCTAGGGCTAAATGGAAAGCAGGTCGTCTTAGCCTGGGGTGGGAGGACGTCATAAAGAAAGATTTAAAGGAAATGGACTTCATGGGTGGGCGTAAAAAGGGAGGCTTTGAATAGATTGAGATGGAGGGGGAGCGTGCGTAGCTGTGTTGGTCTCAAGTGACTTGGTGCTGCGGTGAGTTGGTAGTAGTAGTAGTAGTAATCGGGATGTCTAGTGGATATGTACTACACTTTTTAATGTTCTTAATTTTTGCCTCCACATCTGAGGGCGAAATAATGGGAAAATTGAGAGAGCACAAATCATAAGGAGTGTCAAAAGAAAGGGGAGGGAGGTTCTGAACTGTGAAAGAAAGAAACCTGTTCAGATCATTGACTGTAACCGAAGGGTCTTCATGGAAATGGAAATCTATATTATTGTGTGTTTTCCCACAAATTTTCTTTATTCTATTATACCATTGTTTTGGCTTTGTAGAAAATAAATCCTGGACTTTGCATTTGTAATATGAAGTAGATTTACGTATTTCTTTTTTTATATGTTTACGCAGTGAGTTCGCTTCGGATGTTTTACCACTCTTTAGTAGATTCAATTTAATTCTAATTAATTTTTTCAATTGGCTAGTAATGTAAGGTTTGTCATTAGAACATGTTTTCACTTTTTTCACAGGAAAGGAATTTATGTATTTTGTTTTAATCAGATTTTGGAATTCAGAGACTTTAAAATTAATGTAATTTTTTCCTTTGAGAGCCAGCCAGTTTTCATTGGTAATCCAAGATCCAAATGTGTAAAGGCCATCATTGGAAATTGGGTGTTAAGAGGACTCAGTAACAGAAAAAGTATGATTAAAGCTGTTGAGGGGCTTCGTTAATAAACAAAAATGGTAACTTCCTCCTAACGGGGGCAAGGGGACAGGAGGGGCATAGAATGCCTGCATATTGGTGCAAATCAAATCAAGGGTGGAATTTCCTTTTGTTGTTGGTATTTTTACTATTTGTTTTAAGTTTAGGGAACTACAAAGGGAATTTAACTTTCGAACACTAGCATCATCTACTAAGAAAATACCGGCGTTCGGGAATTTGCATAGGACAAAGTCGGCACTTCTATGCAGGTTTTGGTAGAATCGCTGTCTGTGCAGCGTTTTGATTTGGGGAATAATAGAAGCAGCAAAACACAATCAAATTAAAGGGGCGTAGTAAAACTTTGGGTCTTACACTTGCCCAAATGATTTCATCGTAATCTGAAAGGTTGGGAGCATGAATTAATTTAAGAAAGAGATAATTATTTACAAATAATAGTAATCCACCTCCCTTTTTACCTAGGGGGTGATCATAACGACAAAGTTTTATGAATTGGGAGTGGTTATTAATTTTCAATAAATCAGGGTTCTGTGCTTGGACCTCAATTACGGCAATTACATCAATTTTGTGTACTTGACAGAGGGCTAGCTCGATCAATTTGTCGAAATTCGGGCTTTCGGCGTTCGTAACAAGCAACTTTGGGAAAGTAAAACGGTTACTAAAGAGGGCAATTTTTTGTTTGTTAATTATGGGAGACAGGGGGGGTGGGAGGAACTTGGATCTGGGAGAGGAGAGGCATTTTTTTCGGGATGAAGGCTGGGATTCGTTTGAGAAGCAGGATTAAAAGGCTGGGCTGCACCGGGCTTGACAGAAAAGGAGGACAGCGGACAAATTATGGGGATATTATTAAGTTGGGATTTGGGGGGACATAAGTTAGAACTAAAACGCTGGTTTACACTACAGTCACGTAATTCGATGCTTCCATAACCCGAAGTACCTGGGTAGGGGAGGAATGGATAGAAGTAGGGTCTTCTTTGTAGTGATAGAATACGATTGGGGTCTTAAATCCCCCAAAATGAGCTGGTGGTGATGCTTCAATGGGCACTGGTGTGTTAATTGACAGGCTTGGTGACTCTAGTTTTTTGACAGAGTGTAGCGATAATAGAAATTTTGTAGCGATAAAAGAAATTTTGTGGCTATAAAAGAAAGGACTGGGCTTTATTGTGGTCATAAATATTGACCGCGTCAAATCTAATATCGTACTTTAAAGCTGCGAACTTACACCTTATAAGTTCTCTGATAGCGCCGCTTATAGCGCTAAAGATTGTGCCATCAAAGCCTGCGCCACAGCAATGGGGAGTGAAGTAAATTTATGACCGCGCCACCCTCAATTATTGAGAGAAAATAAAATGTGTAGCCATATAAATGTGACCTCTTTTCCTCGAGCTATCTGGAGATCAGATTCCCTGGGAACGTACCTTGGAGACATACGAACTAATTACCTGTCGTTTGACTAGATACAGACATATAAAATCAAATAAACGCAAAATAGAAAAGCAATGGCTTTATTGAGACTTACATGTTTAGGTGTACAGCAATGGGTCACTTCAAATGACGGCAAATAATAACCAAGTCTCTACAATAACTGCATAATAATTTGAATCGCAATGCCTGAATGCCAATATAGTTCTGCTCTAAATGATCCTGAATCTGATTTACGAATACTTCCAAAAGGCACTTTTACCCCACTATCAAACGTAGTTTTTTCTGTCCTGCGCTCTAATTGACGACTCACAATTGGCCAGTCCTGAGGTGGGCCAAACCCTCCGTCCAATAATCTGTCTTAAATATTGTTGATGATTTAGACGTTCACACACTCTTATCACTTAAGACTTCCTGCGAAAACATTGTATTTTGTAGTTTTTTTATTACCACTCTTCTCGGCGAAATTCAAAGCCTGATAGCGCCGTTCTTTATCTGAGGCTAAGATGCAATTTTTCTCTTTGCTGATCAAGGACTTTTCTTTTTTGAAACTAGATTTAACTTAATTAGAGGAAGTCGAAATTATCTTTAGAAAGAAGGAAATTTATTTTTGTATTTTAAATATATTGTATTTTACTCACGGTACATATTACCCTTCCCATTATATAATGACGTCCGGTCATTAGGATTTGCTTGCCTTTGGGCTTTTGAAATATTCGCTATTTATTAACTATTTATTCTACATAATTTTGATTTATATTGTATTTTTTTTTTGGCTTAATCAGGAGGGCTAAAAGTTCTCTCTATTACTTTTCTTATTTTATTCTACGTCCCTATCTAAAATTCATCTACCGGACTAAGATTATTCATGGTTCTAGCCTAGTTACTATACTGAAGATTTTTTTTTTCTACATCTAACACTGATTATTTTTAATTTCCAACAAGGTTGGCGCTATTCTACCTTTACCTAAGATTTTTTGTTTTTGGAATTCACTTTTTACAAGGCTTTTTTTGATTTTGCCGTCTATATGGCACTCTGCTTTCTATCTACGCTACATTAAATGAATAGCTCGACAACGCTACACATAACTCTATCTGGACATCTAACACTACATACAAGAACGATTTAAAACACACAACATTGGGTTTACCATGTTCACTGGTAACCTTAGAACACTTTCATTGGGGATGTTTGCTACGCAACGTTAATGATAGGATATTGGAATTTTTTGAGTTATCAAAGTTATTAAGAAGTAACATATGTAAGTTCACATCTATTTCATCACCATTCGAGTCTCTTTAGCGTACTCAATCCTTCTGCTGTAAATTATTGTCCTTCACTTTTTTCGTCTCGGCAAAATTTTTAAAGCAATCACGTTATGGTTTCTTCATAGGACAGTTCAAGCACGATTGTGTTCACACGACAAGCTTTCTCTAACTGTCAACTGGGAAATGATGCTTCCAATTACAGGTGTGGGAATATGCTATCAGAGTTCATTCTCACCTGCTTTGTGACAGCTCATAGGATGCCTTATCATTAAGGGGTAGAACACTGGGAGTGCGTTTAGTTTCTTCTCAGCATATCATTTTTGGGATATTTTGAGGCAAATAGAGAATGTATTCTCGTATAAAATTGTTCATTTGTGTCTCTTATAAAATTGTTAGCTCGTGGCTTGCGTCTATTAACATTTGCGGTGATTCCTAGGTTAATCACGGGGGAATTGAAGTTTGGTTTTGGAACAGGTCGACATCAAACTATAGTGACTCCTTTAACATATTGTCTTTAACATGTGGGAGGGGTATATTGTCACTGAGGGGTTGATCACTGTGGTTAATTTTGGTTTCCAGGTCCATTTTTCAGAAATTATCTCGTAACATTTATGGGATAACAGAGATATAAACTTTCCACACAGAGGGGATAGGATGGATTCCGAGAGATGATCGAAAGGGATTCGACGCGTAAGTCTGTGACACATAAATAGTTTTTGGGGTCATCGAATATCATAACTATACAGTCATATGGTATATGGGTCCATAATGATTATCAAAGGCGATATTTATGTACTTATATCTTGTGCTGGTCGATGGGGTTCTCAGAATTTATGTGATTATATAGTTCGATAATGCACTGGATACTGAGATTCAAATATAATGTTGCCTGATACATAATATGGTTCTTGGTCGAGGAAACAACGATCAAAGGTAACTGTTGTTTTCGTAGACGAAGCTGGGATGAACATTGGCTGGAGTTTGGTGAGTACCCTTCGTTGGTTGAGGTATGATGAAAATAGATGCTACTAGGTTGTATCTGCACTGGACAACTCATTGTAATGATCGATATCCAATATGTCAATCCACTTCCTGTAATAAAAATAACGAGGCAGAATCACACGTTCTTTAAAATCAAGTATGCTTAATACATAGTAAACAATACGACTGGGTGCATTTTAGGGTGAAGATTACCCTACGAGGTAATATAAAAAGATACACTGATATTACTACATAACATTAGTTATAGTAAAACGACATAATTCCCATTGGGAAATCTAAAACAGAGATGTCTTCAAATTTGTTTTGAGAAAGGAAACAACGATAAAAGGTTTATTTAATTCTTCAATACTTATTAAATAAACATAGTTTACTCTACATTATTAAGTTTGAGGTCTAATTTTACAACATATTTCATGCCTGCAGCGTCATAACCGCACGGTTTTACGTAAACGATACTACAATGAGGGAACAAGACATAGCAAGGACGAGTGGAGACCTCTATACCCACTCGTTTTCTAATGTCTTCCCTATTTCTTGGCTTAGACGTTCTCATGGGGTTCCGGGTTTAACCTCTGCATTTCAGCTGTTTCCCCGTGTTCTTCTCTTGGTTTTCGCCTTCTTAGTCTCAGGATTTTTCCGTAATTAAAAGTCAATAGGGTTCTTATGGTCAGGGAATTCGCGAATACGAAACATACGGCCAATAGTATGTTCCACAAGAAATTGGTTGAGAACAATCCGTATCTATTATCCACATACGTTAATCTCTGGTCTTCATTTGTAAATAGGGGAATCTGGGAATCTAATGCTTCTCTTATTTTTGTAAGCCTTATTGTCCCTTTATTCTTTTTTATTTTCGACCATATCGAGGTTTTCATTTCTTCGTTTTCTATACTGGGAATAGTGTACGACAGGTTAAGTGCCTTGAAGTTGGTTATTTTTGGACTTATTATCTTCGTGCTCGTGGTAATTAACGGCGTTCGGACAGTTGACTCTTTGGTTACGAGTCGACATCCTTGTTTTATGGTTATCGTACCCATATCTTGTAACAGTAATTCTGTTTTGTAACTTGGGTCTATTATTTCTGTATTATTGTAACAAGACATATTTCCAACAGTTTCTCTGGGAACAGAAAATAACCAAAGATCTTTTCTAAGGTGTATGAATATTTCTCGCTTAGTACTTCCTATCACGGCTTCTTTCAGTTAGACTGGATGCATCGTACTGGAATGGTACGGGTAGACTTTTTATATTAAAGGAAATTATTCGAATTAATTATATACAATGTGACTTTTTAATTAGAATTTGTTTTCGGGAACTGATATATGTTGTACAGACGGTATCAGACGGTTTTGATTCATGCGAAGCCATGATATACATTGAACAAAATTTTTCTACAGCATTTTTTATAATTGTATGATTTTTACTCGTAAATTAAAATTTGTTTAAATTATTATTCCTTTATGATGCCTATCCATTAAAATCCCTTTTTTTGTATTTTTATGGGTATTTTAATCTGTCCGGTTTCTTAACCGTTCTACCTGACTGTGTTGTTACTTTTTCTTCTGTTTCTTGCGTTTTTTTCTGTTTAGTTTTTGCTAGCGAAATGAGATCAAATTTTTTGTATTGTTTTTTCAAAAATTCTTGCCCTTTTAATACTGTTTCTTTTGCGTGCGCAGCTGCTAAAGTCGGTTTTGATTTTCCTATTTCTTTAACTACTATATGGTCTGATTCGCCGTCAGACTCTTCAGAACTGGTTTCCGACGAATCCGTATTAGAACTTTTAGAGGTTGCGCCTCACGTTTTCGAGGTATCACCTCCCCTTCCTTCGTAAATTTCTACTCCTCTGGAAGTAGAAGGTTTATTCCCTAAGTCCTTGCCTTGAGTTTTCAACTCGGGAGATTTGAAAGATTCTTGAGAGCTTTGAGAGGAATCAAGAGTTTTTGCGGGTTTCCTCCACTGTTTGAATGCCATGTCTTCAGGGGGATGGGGCATTCTTTGCACTAGTGTTTCCCTCCGTGAAGTCCATTGATTAGGTTTGACCTTGGACACAGTTATATCATGATATTGTCCTTGCTGGTCATCCTTGGGAGTTTTATTCTCGGGCAATGTACTTTGACTCGTTTTTATGGGGAAATTTATTAAATCCATAGCTTCTCGCAGGTGTGTTTTAGTTGAATCCTTGGGAGGAGTTTTCTTCACAGTAATACCGGTGGTTTCTACAGCTCTGTTTAATTCCTCCTGTAAAGACAGGGGCCTTTCTATTGGTGTTGCAGGGGAAACCATATCGTCTGGAAATCTTTTGGGGGGACAAGGGGTCGAAATTCTATCGGGGAAAAATTGGGTTTTTGGAGATATTGTATAATCCAATTCTCCCGCACTCTCTGATGATGAACTTTTTGAATATTTTGGCGTTTATACTCTCTCTGGTAGTAGAGATGTTCCTTCAGGAATAACTAAATTTTTTATAGCTAAAAATTCTTCAAAATTTTTCTCATCGCTCTCATCCTCGAAATAGTCTTGCTTGAAATTAAAGGGTTTTAGCTCTGCCAATCTTGATCTAGGGGGCTCATTTTCTGCATCTGACGAATCTGTAGAGGAGGGATGTGATACCCATCTCTCTGGAAATTTGGCTCTTTTTATTCGGCTAACATGCGCCTTGTAAGTTCTTCCACTACCAGGGTTTTCCATTTTAAAAGTATAATCGTTATCGTACTTTTTGACTATTCTGTACGGTCCAGAATATTTGTTGGAAAGTTTTTTGCCTTCCATTTTTGCTTCGTTCTTTAAGTAGACGCAGTCTCCTACTTTTAAATCTATACTCCCCTTGACTTTGGGTTGGTTTCTTAGCTCTTGGTTTATTTTACATTTTTCCAACTCTTGCCTGACTATTTTATAAGTTTTCCTCATCCTATTTATGAATTCTTGTTTGTAATCCTCCGAGTTATTATAATACTACCGAGATTCAATAATCTCATCATACGGGATTCTAAAATCACGACCAAAAAGTAAATAAAATGGGTTGTCTTTAGTTGTTTCTGAATAAGCAGTATTGATCACGTTAGTTAAATAATGTAAGAATTGATCCCAATCGTTCCTATTGTCTTTTGTATAAATGCTTAATACGTTCGAAAATATTGTATGCCTTTTTTTATTTTACCATTAGCTTGTGGGTGGTACGGAGTTGTCACCATTTTCTCTATATTAAGAAAACTCATTAAATCTTTTGTTACCTTTGAAACAAAATTGCTTCCGTTGTCACTTAAAACTTTATTTGGAACGCCAAATTGTAAAAATAATTTCGCTAACGCCTTACTGGTGGCGTAAGCACCTTGATTTTTTAATGCTTTTGCAAAAGTAAATCCAGAAAAGTGATCTATAACTGAAAGAATACAAGAATGGCCTCCGTTGGAAACAGGCAAGCCTTCGCTTGTTCCATATAAGTCAAATGAGACAATATCGAAGGGGTACTTTGCTACCGGGACCCTTCCCATTGGAGGATTAGGATAAGCTTGGGGGATTTTTCTTAAGTTACATGCTTCGCATGTACTTACAAATTCTTTAAGTTTTGTTATTGCCGACGGCACGTAAAAATATTGTTTTAATTTATGGAAAGTTTTCGTTACTCCTAAGTGTCCACCTGTATCTGAATGAAAATATTTGAAGGCAGGTGTTATTGAGTTTTGTGGTAATACAGGTATTATTGAGGTTTGGTTTCTATTTGTCTCAGCAGTCACGATTCTACATAGTATTTCTTCATCAAGATCATAGTAAAAATCATCTCTCTTTTCTAATAGTTTTGAATTTATCCGGTAGCGCATCGTCATTCACAAAATAATTGATTAGTGCTACACACATTTTGTCCTTTTTTGCTTTCTTTTTATATTTTCTAAAGACAAGGGACAATAGTTAATCTTATTTTCTTTTACCGTGTCCTTGACTTTGTTTTTCTTACGTCCATGTTTGCTCTTAGCATTGATAGCGTTAACTTCATTTTCCTCAGCTTCCGACGGAATATTTTCTGGGTATCTACTCAAAAAGTCGCAAGCTGCATTTTGTTTACCTTTTAAATATTCAAATTCGTAATCTAGATCTTGGATTTTAATAATCCATCTAGCTAGAATTCCCGTGGGGCTTTTAAATGTGCGCAGGTACTGCAAGCTTTTATGGTCTGATCGTAGTATAAATTTTCTACCAATTAAATAGTGTCAAAATTTGTCCAAGTGGTGGATTATAGATAATAACTCTAAGTTTGTGGCGGAATAACTACTTTTGCCTTTTGATAAGGTTCTACTCGAATAGCATATAACTTTTTCTATTTTTTTTTTGATTAGAAGGTCCTTGTTAAGGATCAGGGTTTCCTATGGGAATTATTTTCGAAAGAATAGCCCCAATGCCTTTTGAACTAGCATCGGTTGTGACCACAAATTGTCCGTTTTTGAAATCAGGAAGTGATAATATTGGTTCAGAAGTGAGCGCCTTTTTGAGACGGTATAGGGAAGTTTGAGCTTCGTGGGACCAGGTAACATTTTGGGAGCTCCCTTTAGTTAGTGATCGAAATATCCAGAACTTTTTGTATTTTTTTCACTATCTAATAAAAGGAATTATCCCTATTTGAACTTTTATTTGTTCGTCATCACGTTATTCATTAGTCTCAAGTCATGAGGCATCAAATAGGGAGTTTTAATTGAATTAAGGAATTCTAGGGTGAATTTAATTCCTCCTTCCTGTAAATTTATCAAGGAAACGGCAATTCTATAGAATTTATTTTCTCCTAGGACGTGTTGTTACTCACTTTTTCGCTAGTTTTCCGACCATATATTCCGTTTACGATTTGGTATTATTATCCCTATTGCGTATCTTGCAACTGCAGATTTCTTCGTTCATTATTTTCATTTGGGATTCGTTGTGATGCTTGTTGCCACATGTTTTCTAGCCGCAGATCTCGCTGTGCTTTATTTTTGTGCATGATCAACCCAGACATTTTCCATGCCTTTTAATTTAGCTATTTGGATTCATTCAAAATTACTTTTTACTTCACTTATGGTTATGACATCATTCATCATCTTATATACGAAATTGCAGTTGTTTTGACAAAATTTGATTTATTTTAAACATTGTTTTTGTAATTATAAAAATGAATAGGTGTAGGGATTATCTTTATAGTAAGCCCTTAGTCAACTTTTTAATATGTTTTGGTGCCCCACTAGTAGCGGAAAAAGCGGAAAAAGATGCTATACATGCAAAAAAAGCGACTCTCCTTATTTTTCAAGCCAATGGA
>JAQQPU010010947.1:0-28997 GCA_029168905.1 Artemia sp. Kazakhstan ARC1039 | reverse complement strand
ACCTTAGATCCGCCTGTGCCTCCAGAGGCACCCAGGGCATCAAGAAGGAGCCGCCAATCTTCCGACAGGTTTGCTGCTGTCAGTATATCCTCCCACTGAGGTTGGATTGATGCGTGCAGGTTACGGAGATCTGTCTGGTACGTTCGACGCAGGGTGTTTCTGGGTCTGCCACTGCTGCGTGAACTCAATGGCTGCCAATGGAGCGCTGCATTTGGTAGTCGGAGATTGTCCATATGTAGTACGTGACCAAGGTATCTCCATCGGCGGACTCTTATGATATATGTCACAAGAGGCTGGCCAGTCTTGTCGCGGATGGATTGATTTGTTTTCCTCTACTGCAAACGGATGTTGAGAATTCTTCTAAGACATGTGTTTTCGAAAACCAAGCATTCTTCTCTCTTGTTCCTGGTTCAGGTGCCAGGTTTTGGCTGCATAGAGCAGCACTGGCATAAAATTGCTATTGAAGAGTCGTAGCTTTAACCGTATAGAGAAGCTTTGGGACCGCCAAACTTTCCGTAATCTATTGAAGGCCCTTTTGGCTTGGCGGATCCTTGTGAGCACTTCTTTTGCGGTCGATCCGGTGCTTTCTATTTTGCTTCCCAAGTATTTGAAATGGACGACTTGCTCTATGTGTTTGTCTCCGCAAGTGATGCTCAGGGGTGATTCTGTGGTAGCCATGCATTTTCTTTTCTCATATTTTATTTTCTGGCCGGCCTGGCCACCTCTCTCCCTCACTTTGTCAAGGAGTTCTTGGAGTCTTTGCTTGCATGATTCCTGGACGGCGATGTCGTCAGCGAAGTCTACATCACTGAGGCGTATTTCTGGATTCAGCTGAATTACGTCTGTGCTTGTATTTCGTAGTATGTAATCAATGACGATTACGAAAAGTAGGGGTGACAAGACGCAACCTTGCTTAACTCCTGACAGAATGCGTAAGAAACGAGTTTGGCCATCTGGTGTCTTTACACAGCACTCGCTATCTTCATAGAGCGCAACGATCAGTGAAACTATCTTTTCAGGGATTCTGTAATGCAGTAGGATCTTCCACAGACTTTGACAGTCTACTGAGTGAAATGCCTTCTCAAAATCGATGATAGATTTTGGAGCGCCGCTCTCTGCTTTCTTCCGTCAGTAGCCGTAGAGTAAATATAAGGTCCGCACATGAACGGTTCGGTCTCCATCCATGTTGCTCGTTGCGAAGGTGTCTGTCGAGCTGCGAGCTGATTCTCTGCAGTAAAATGTGCGTCAGCAATTTGCTACGTATGGAAAGCATGCAGATTCCTCGCCAGTTGCCTGGGAGGGACACATCACCTTTCTTAAAGATCCTCACAAGAGTGCTGCGTTTCCAATCCAAAGGTATTTTGGCGGTTGTCCAGATTAGTGCGAACAGCGCTGTCCAGAACTTGAGGCAGGTCATAACAGTCGCTTTGATCATTTCCGCGGATATCCTGTCTTCGGCAGGTGACTTCCCATTTATGAGCTTCTTTGCTGCTGCTATAATGTCAGTGGATGCCGGCGGTTCCGTGCTGATATTTAAGGAAAACAGTGTTGTTGCTGGAATCTCTAGGGGATCGTCTGGTGGAGGTCTATTCAACAGCTTCTCGAAGTGGCTTGCCAAACCTCGTTTACGTCAGACTGCTGAGTTATCAGGATGCCCGAGGGGTCTTTTACTGGCCCATGTTGAATAGAGGATTTCTTTTCCAATAATCTCATTAGTGATTTTATAGACGGCTCTTGGGTCACCTCTCTTCGCTGCCTTTTCTGCCTGCGCTGCTTTCCGCTCTAACAGGTTTCTCTGGTCTTTTCTGGCACCCTTCTTTACCTCTTTATCCGTGGCTCTGTATTCATCATTTCTGAGGATCTGTCGGTCGGGGGTTTGTCTTTGGATAAATGATGCTTTTGCTTTTTTCCTTGTCTCTATGAGTTCCCATGTTTGGTCAGATAGCCACTGGTCCTTTGGGCTCTTGCGGTACCCAATGGTGGCTTTCGCGGCATCGTGAAATCACAACGTTATGCTTTCCCAGTATCGATTGCTATCAGCATCATCTAGTAAAGGCTTCAAATCTATTCCTCATCTCTAGTTTAAAGGCTTGGTTGAATTCTCTCACCCTCAGTTTCTCCGAGTCAAAGACTGGGTTTAAGGGAGCCTTTTTTGCATTTCTATTTCTTTTCAATTTGAGGCTGATTTTTGCTGCCATCAGATTATGATCTAAGCCAACGTCAGTTCCTCTATATCCCCTTATATCAAGTAGGCTTGATATCCACTTCCTGCTCCAAAGACAATGGTCAATCTGATTTCAGGTGTGGCCATCGGGAGATATCGAATATTTGTGCACATTCCGATGAGAAATTGGGCTACCTCCGATTACTAGGTCGTTAAGGAGCGCGAAGTCGATATGTATTTCTCCGTTTTCGTTTCGCTGGCCCAGGCCATGCTCGCCGAGAAGCTCTGGGAAAAGGATCGGTCGTTCCATACTTTCGCATTAAAGTCTCCTATAAAACATGCTAGAGAAAAGAGAAGAGTAGGTGACGTTAGATAAATTATGAGATATTTTTAAAGAAAATTTGAAGGTCACCGAGAACAGAGGAGGTGGGATTAAAAAAAAAAAAAAAAAAAAAAAAAAAAAAAAAAAAAAAAAAAAAAAACATGCTATGTCATGCCGTGGTATGTCGTTTGCTACGGAGTTGAGAGCTCTGTAAAATTCGTCTTTTGATTCGTCGGTTGCGTCATTGGTAGGTGCGTAGCATACTGCTACTGACAGTTTTGCATGCGCACCAACGAAGCGGGCTTTCAGGATTCTAGGTGACACCGGTGTCCACTGTAGTAGAGTTTGGGAACTCTGTTTTGTCATCATTAGGGTTACTCCGTATTCACGCTTTTGCTGCGATCCATTGTGTATAATGGTCACATCTCCGTCTAGTTTATTTGATCCAGATCCTAGCCATCGAACTTCCGACAGAGCCAGAAGGTCGATGTGGTAATTTTCCAGTGCTCTCAGCACTTGTTCAGTCTTAGAGTCTTGATACATTGTGCGGACGTTCCAGAAACCAAATTTGAGGTGTTGTTTCGCATTTAGAATTTCCACACAGTTAGAATTTCTACTGAGGGCAGGCCCTGGAGGTCCCGAGTGTGGGTCGCAAGCCCACAGCCCAACCCTCCCTCTTTATCCTGGCTTGGGACAGGCTGCATACGCAGGCGAGGTTTAATAAGAACTATATTTCTTATTTTAACGCTGATCAATAGTCGTTGAAGAACTCATGAAAATGTATAATTTTTTTGGAAAAAAATAATTTTCGTTCTTGGAGGGTAGGAGGGGGATTCCTTCACGCTTTTAAAAATTTAGAGAGGCTGACAACTTAATTGTTGTTGTACACACGAAGAGAAAAAAGTAAGCTGGAGGCAAAAAGTTGGCCTCTGAACCCTCCATTCCCCCTCCCATCAACTTATCAACAGAAAGGTTGACATGGGTCTTATTTGGTTGGATCAGAATTACACAAGTATTACCAGCATAAGTGATTAGAGGACCAAAGTAGACTCAACCTCTCCGTAAACCCTTCCATCTGCCCTCTGCCAACTATCTAGTAGAAAGGTATGTGTGTTGCGGCTGGTTTGAATCAGAATCGCATTGATTTTCAACCAGTATGAGACGAGGCCAAGGTTTGGTCCGTTGACATTCCAACATCCCCACCTCTCCCTGCTATTTTTTGGCGGAGAGGCAGGTATGTTACAGCCTATCTATTGGTGGACCTCTAGGCCAACAACTTTCTCACCAACAACTCTCTAGCAGAAAAGTAGGCATGTCGCACCTTGTTCGTTTGAACCGAAAAGAATGATTTACAGTCTTCTTTATTTGTGGTGCATTTGGGGCTTTGTACCCTCAGACCCCTCCTCCTCTCTCTGCCAACTCTTTTAGCAGAAAAGTAGGCATGTTACGCCTTATTTGAAGCGGAATCATGCTATAATTTTTTATCTGTAGGATTGGAAGGACAAAGGATGGCCATGGTCCTTACAATTGAACCTTCACGACCAGCTTTTCAGTAGGAAGGGAGCCAGGTTTTTTCCAGCGATCGGCTGAGATTTTATGGGCCATGTTTCTTTAATTAGACATCTTCACTGGCGGATTCTTCTTCTCGAACTTTCAAATGAAAGTGCCCAGATCCGCTTGAAATTTATATGGCAAGGGTTTCAGACCAAGGGGACAGAGTAGGGGTTTTCCGAGGCGTCCGCCACTTTTGACCTCCAGCAAAGTAGTCCCCGAAGCCGTACTGAAATAAAATTTGGTGACAGCAGACGCAATTATGCTCGGCGGCAGCACCGCCGAAAACTGGGAAAATATTTTCAGCGGCGCGCCACCGAAAATGGCGGCGGAGTACCGTCAATTCATTGGAGTTTGTTCTATATTTAGAAAGTTTTTGCTTATTTTTTAAAAGTTTCGAAAACTAAATTAGTATCAGATGTCTTTGGAATTCCCTCTAAGCAAGAGTTCTTGGGGTCAACAATTCTTTTTCGACTTCATTACTATGACCAAGTCTTGGACGAAATAAGGATGAGACTTCAATTTTAAATTCTCCCAAACATTCTTTAAATATAAATGACCGACAATGGGACCTTAATCCGCCTGAAATTTGAATTAGTCTGACAAAATAAGGAATTTAAAATCTAACTGAATTTATACTAAAAGTTATATTAAAATAAATTTATTTGTAACATATCTGGTGCAAGAAACCTCAAGACAATCTGATGAATATATATTAATCAATGTCTGGATTTCCTAGTCTTGCATCCTACATTTCACTTCTTTGACTACCCTATACGTATTTTGCAATTCCCCGATGCCTCTTCCCTTCATTACAATACTCAGAAAAAACAATATTTATGTCCACTTTACCGTTGTTTTTCCTTCAATGACATCGCCACGAAAACTGAAGGTGAAGGTAAAGAGTACGAGATTAGACTTTACAGTTCCTTCCAGCGGTGCTGATCCCCGTTTCATAGCCCTTAAGCCAGGAACTGAAATGGGAGGTTGGGGCCCAACCATCTTTGCTTTCGCACACCCTTCCTCTTTACCTTCACCAGATTTCTCCAGGTACCCATTTAGAGCTGGTTCGATTCTGGCTAAGCATACAGAATCACGCCACTGATCCCCGTTCCAAACCAAATAACCAGCGACAGGAGGATTCGAACCTCGACTAATTTTAACCCGACTTTGGGTTTGGCAGGAAGACAGATAACTGGCTTGGGACTTCTGAAAAGCTGTATGAATATCATCCTAGTTTTAGAGGTCAAATTGCCACATGGTGTCACATTTGCCTCGAAAAATTAAGTTACACAGTCCGCACAAAATAGAGGGGCTGTCATCAACTTTTGCATTGTTAACGCAAGTATTAGGAAAGTTGGGAAAGTCAGTGGATTTCCTTTCGTTGAGGAAGGGGCTCGGAAAACTCAAAGGCGTGATTTTTGGGAAAAATTCTCGTGATCGGTTCTTCCTGTCAATATGGGGAGAGGATTTCAACTTCTAATATCTCTTCTGCTGGGGGAATATAATATCTACACTATGCATGTGATTAGGTTGTAAAATGGAATTTTACTCCCCAATTATTATAAAGTATTTTTATAGTGAAGTAAAAGATTATAATTACATTATACTATTATAGTGAATTTTATGTAAATCTATTTATTTTGATAAAAAAGTCACACAGAGAATCTGTTAAATCACACAGAGAATCAGACTAAATCTGTTTATTTTGAAGATCGTACTTAGTTACTATTTTTTAATTTTGTTTTTTGCCCTGGCCCAGTGGGTTCGGCTCTATATGAGACGGAGGATTCGCCAGGAATAATATTTTTCAAGTGAATCCTCCTTCAAAAAATTAAACCTAACAACATGAGGCTGAAGAGTAGGCTGTAATCTTTGGTGCCGTCAGTGGATCAGCTACCCAAATCAGTGGTGTGAATATGGTTTTTAGGTTTTCCCACAAGAGCAGCAACTCTGAATTTTCTCATGATTCATGATCATTTATCTAAGATTAATTAAAAAAACTTTTTCCACAAAATAAGTTTTTTTTAAAAAAAAGTAAAGAGCTCCATTAAACCAAAAATGAAGAAAAATAGAATCAAATAATCTACCAAGCATACAACTACCACAAATCAGTATCAATAAATAAATGAAACCCAAAATAAACATAAATTAAAATAAATAACAGAGTCAAACTCAAAACGAGTAGAAATTGATATGAGTAAGGTTCTAAAATCCATGCTTTCTAAAAGCCAGAGTATAATTCGTACTTTACTGAAAAAAATCAAATGAATTTACTGGAAAAAATGTGCATTGTCAGTTTAATATACATATGCTGATATCTATTCCTAAAAATCTCAATTTTTGATTTCTTAAAGTTATAAAAGTGAAAACAGTTTAACAGGTGTCTTTTTGTGTGGGGGGGGGGGGGGCGATTCTCCCTCCAATTACTTTCGACCATTAGAAAGGGCAATAGACCTCTCAATTCCCAATTGAATGAGCCCTTTTTGAAGTTTTTACGACAACACTCCATAGAAACATTATATGCCCACAGGGTATAATTTATAACCTTTGCCCTGGGGGCTGTGGGGGGTTTGCCATCCTTAAAGACATAATTTCCAGACCTTTCATCTACATTGAACAAAATGGCTATCACAAAATTTTGATCCGATGTGTTTGGGGAAATGGTGCGCGTGAGAGGGGGATTAGTTGCCCTCCAACCACTTTCGACTATTAAAAAGGGCACTAGCCAATTGAAAGAGTCCCTTTTGAAGTTTCTTCGACAATGCTATCTATAAAAACCTTACATGCCCCCAGGGCATAACTTACAACCCTTTCGCTGTGGGGTGTGGAGGGTTTGTCATCCTCAAAGACATAATTTCCAGAACTTTCAACTACGCTGAACGAAATGGCTATCTAAAAATTTTGATTGGATGTGTTTGGGGAAATTTTGGGTGTGAGAGGGGGGTTAGTTGCTCTCCATTCACTCTCGACTATTAAAAAGGGCACTAGCCCTTTCAATTTCCAATCAAATGAGCCCTTTTTGAAGTTTCTATGACAACACTTTCTATAAAAAACCTTATATGCCCCCAGGGTATAACTTACAACCCTTGCCCTGAGGTATTTGAGGGGGTTATCATCCTCAAAGACCTAATTTCCAAAACTGTCACCTACGTTGAACAACATGGATATCTCAAAATTTTGATTGTATGTGTTTGGTGAAATGGTGGGCGTGAGAAGAGGGTTAGTTGCCCTCCAATCACTTTCAACTATAAAAAGGGCAGTAGATTTTAATTTTCAATCGAATGAGCCTTTTTGAAGTTTTTACGACAACGCTTTCGATAAAACCCTTATATGCCCCCAGGGCATAACTTACAACCCGTGCCCTGAGGGTTTTAGGGGGGTTGTCATCCTCAAAGACCTAATTTTCAGATCTTTCAACTACGTTAAACAAAATATCTATCTGAAAAGTTTGATTGGATGTGTTTGGGGAAATGGTGGGCGTGACAGGGGGGTTAGCTGCTCTTCAATCACTTTCGACTATTAATTTCCAATCGAATGAACACTTTTTGAAGTTTTTTACGGCAACGCTTTCTATAAAAACCTTATATGCCCCAGGGCATAACTTACAATCTTTGCCCTGAGGGCTGTGGGCTAAGTGTCGTTCTCAAAGACATAATTTCCAGATCTTTCAACTACGTTGAACAAAATGGCTATCTCAAAATTTTTATTGGATGTGTTTGGGGAAATGGTGGGTGTGGAAGGGGTTTTATTTGCCTTCCAATCACTTTCGGCTATTAAAAAGGGCACAAGCCCTTCTAATTTCCAATCGAATGAGCCGTTTTTAAGTTTCTACGACAACTCCATCGATACGAAGTCCCCTGGTCTAGAAGAAAAAAAAACAATACATTGTGCCAATATCGTTCTTTACTTAGGCAGCGCTATTGCGCTGCCCATGAAAAGGAGGCTGCTTGATCAGATGACTGTCAAGGCAGTGAGGATGCAGCATAGGACAAAAGTGATGACGTTGGCATTTAAGACCCCCTTTTAAAAAATATTAAGAGTACAATTTTTTTCAGGGACTATTTTTCAGTTTCGAAGCATTATAAATGCAAAAGCTAGACTTTGCTGTAAAAGCTAAGGGTGGAAAGGGGCTCGAAAGAAATCTGTTATTTTTTAGAACAATTATTGCCAACTGCATCGTCTGATTGATTGCTAAAAAAAGAAAACAAACTACTATTTTTTAAGAATAATTGTTGCCAACTACGTTGTCTGATTTATGGCTAAAAAAAACTGTTTACTTTACTTACTTTCGGCGGTAACCAGACGATGATCCATTCTGCCCAGCACCAATTGATGATTGACGGGATGACTGGGATGACTGACGTAGTCCAACACGATCTGTCAGCAGCAGCCTCATCTGCAATCTTCAGCCAGTTTTTATCCCAACGACGTCCGTGTTTTCGGAAGCCACCCCAAGGATCCAGGTCATTCTTCAATGTCTGCCAGAGATTCTTTTTTTGACCGCTTGGTCTCGGTTTCCAAGTTGAAAGGGGGTTGCAGGTGAGGACATCGCGGGATATAGTTCCAGCTGGTCGCCGTAGTGTGTATCCCAAGAATTTCAGTGGTCGTTGTTTTATGATTACCGAATTACCGAGAGGGGGGCCTTTTGAGCACAACGCCTTCGAACCTTAGCGTTTGAGATATGAAACCTTCGGCTGACCCGTAGTATATGTCTCATGCAGCGATAGTCGAATACTTCTAGTGAACGTGTTTCTTCGGCCTTTAAAGGCCAAGTTTCACAGGCGTACAGCAGGATCGATTGAACAGTTGCCTTGTAGACGTTCATCTTCGTTTGATGCTAATTTCATGTCTATTCCAAAGCGACTTCTTCATTCTTGAGAAGACACCCCATGCCTTTCCTATCCGAGTTCTAACGTCAGCTTCTGCACCTCCGTTCGGTGTTAGGATAGAACCAAAGTAGCAGAAATCTTCAACAGTCTCGATGATTTCGCCCTCTATTTGGATGTATGGGTGGTTTAAGGCGTTTGCTCTCATGATTTTTGTTTTAGACTTGCTGATCATGAGGCCACTTTTCTTTGATGTACAGGAGACATCGTTGACCATCTTTTGGAGCTCAGCCGACGAGCTAATCATGAGACCCACATCGTCTGAGAAGTCTAGGTCTGTCAGGGTGATCGGGTTGTCTTCTCTCTGACCGACGACAAAGCCTTTGTGGGTGCAAAGCGAATTTGTCATTATCCAGTCTATTATGTAGTTGAATAGAACTGGCGAAAGGGGGCACCCCTGTTAGACCCCTGACTCAACGTCAAATTCCGTTGTTTCGCCGTCAGTAGTTCGAACTCTTGTGACTGTAGACTCATAGGCTCCTTTGAGTATCTCGATCAGTTCTGCTGGGACATCGTCTTCCACCATGATATTCCAAAGCTCGGTTCTGATAAGGGAGTCGAAAGCGGCAACAAAGGCGATGAAGGCGATGAAAGGGTGGTCTGATGAAAGGAGGCGATGAAAGCGGAGGGTAAGAATATGTTCTTGGCAGCCCTTGCCAGGTCTGAAACCTGTTTGTTCTGGTCTTGTCAACTTGTCTCGGGCGTCCTTGAAACGGTAGAGGACGATTACGCAAAAGATCTCCATGGCGTGGTCTATTAGTGATATACCTCGGTAGTTTGAGCAGACTGTCTTGTCTCCCTTTTTATATACCGTAAAAGGTACTGAGAGTTTCCAATCTTTTGGGAATTTCTTTATCGTGCATGCCTCAACTAGCAAGTCTTTCAGCTGACATAATAGTTTGTGGGATAACTTATATATCTCTGCTGAGACGCAATCCTCTCCGGGGGCTTTATTATTTTTCATGTTTTTCAGTGCCCGCAGAACATCAGCAAATGACGGTGGCTGTAGATTCATCTGGTAGGGCTCCTTTGGTACACTCTGGAAATCTGGTAGATCACAAGGACCTTTTGTGGGATTAAGGAGCTCAGAGAAATGTTCTTACCATCTCTCAAGGCGGTCTTTTTCCGTCTGAATAAGGTTGCCCGTTTTGTCTTTCAGGGAGTCTGTGGAGATTGGTGACTTGCCTGTCGTTTCCCTTAGTAGCTTGAATGTTATCCTTTGCTCTTGCAACACTTTCATCAGCGAAGCCGAAAAGGCTGTTGTAGCAATTCACGTTCCCCAGGCAATGTGAAAAGACAACGTAAAAGGAAAAACCATGTAACGATGTAAAATCATGAGATCTTGGAGTCCAATGGGTAGTCTCATTTCGACAAACTGGAGTTTCGGTTCGTGAAATCTCAAGTGTTGCTTCACGTTGCTTTTTTTTAATGCAAAACAGTCATTACTTCCACCTAGCAAAGTGGGAACCATGGTTTGTCGTAATTGAAAATTTAAAAATGGTTTCTAGTGCCCTTTGTAAGTGACCAATAAAGTTGGAGGGCAACTAGGCCCCCTCCCACGCCCGTTTTTCTCAAAACCGTCCGAGAAAATTTTGAGACAGGAATTTTGTTCAACATAGTTGAAAGGCCGAATAACTGTGCCTTTGGGGATATTATGATCCTCCTATAGCCCCTGGGGAAAGGTCTTTAAGTTACAAAGTTTACTTATTGTTTACGTATAGTATTTGCTATTGGGAAGTATACATATATTTTTGGGGAAGGGGGGAAATTTCTGTTGGTGATATTTTCCACGAGAATAATTTTTTGGGGGAAATTTTACACTGGGGGAATTTGCCAGAATTCCTATACGAAATACTTCTTATGTCTTGCTTTTTCATTGCAAACTCAGTTTTGCGCGTGGAGATGTTAAGGGTCCCGGGGTAAATTTTCACCAGGATTGAATTGTCTAGAGAATAAATACTTGGAGAGAAGGGGTTATTCCGTGAAGGAGCAGCCAGATTTCCTGCCATTATTTAAAAAAAAACGATCAGAAGTTGAATAAAAAAACAAGTTTTTTTCAACTGAACGTAAAGAGCAAGATTAAAACTTAAAACGAATAGAAATTACTTTGTATATGAGGGAGGCTGCTCCACTACAACACCTTGCTCTTTACACTAAACTTTGAATTATGTCCCAATTTTCTAATAACGAGTCCTAAAATACTATTTTCCTTTATTTAGAACAATAAGAAGCTTTTATTATAAAAGTACTAAAAACCTTTAGCGTAAAGAGCGAGGTGTTATTTGTGATTTATTAGGGGGAGGGGTTTGAATACTACCAGTACAAGATCACAGGGGTTTGAATACTACCAGTACAAGATCAGAGCCAATCAGAGGGCTAGAATACTGCCAGTACAATATCACGTGTCTATTTCTAGGCCAATCACAGGGCTACAATACGACCGGTACAAGACTACACGCTCATTGAATCCGACCTGGTGTTACATCAGAATAGATTTCTGGGAATTGATTAGTTATTCCACCTCGTGAACATTCTTTTATAATGTTTGTGCTTCAAACCTGAGATAGCAGTTCGTTTGAGAGCATCGAGGAACAAAATGTATCTGCGCAGAGTTGCCAGAACAAAGGAACCATCAGAGATTAATCGAAATTTTAGGGGATTATTTGGGCGAAACAGTTTGAGACATTTTAGAGGATGATTTGGGTGAACCAGAGTGAGACCTTGTGAATTGACCTAGCTTTACTTCTCGACTGTGTTCTGTATAATACACAAGTACCATTTAAGCAGTGTTGTCAATATAAAACGTGCTTTAGCATTCTAGTATACTAAAAAGTTGATACTAATAAAGATGTAGATGCCAAGAAAAGAATCTTAATAAAGATATTCAGAACAATCCCTAGAAATCCTTAGAAATCAACTGGTCAGACGATTATGGGTGTGAACCATCAATGATCGTAAGCACAAATGACCCTAACCATCAAGGACCTCAACCTCCAAGGGACCCATCTCCCCAACCACCAAGGTCTCCCCTCCCTCCAACTTTTTTTGGGGACATCCCCCAATTTTCAATATAGAGGCCCCATTAAGAGTTATAGATGTGTAAGAAAAAAGTTATCAGAACGTCATATCAGACTTCATCTTTCGCTACTTAGACAAGTGCATGCTTTGAACATTCAATTCTGACACTTTGTTGCTTAACATTATGGAATATATCATTTAGAATGATATCTTTTAAAAGTCCCCCATGGCCTAAAATGTTTCCTCTTTATTACTTTTCTATTCACTAACCTTAAGCACTTCAGCTATTCATGCAAACATCCAGCAATAAAACGATTATTAAAAAAGAAATTACCACCACTATAAAAATTAAAACACTTTGAAACATCTATTTTCAAAGCACTTTTTCTGATCGACTAATTTAAAAGCGGATAGTTACAGTTTGAAAGTCGTTTATGAAACGTTGAATTGTTCTTTGTCCCTAAGTAATGTGCGAACTTCAGACGAGTTCAGAAGGACATTTTGTTCAAAATTAACTGGTGGAAATCTTAAACAATATAGGCGACTTATGAAAACTAATATTTTTTAGGGGGGTGGGGGATGATCCTATTGTATTTTCTGAAATTCTTGCATTTTAAGTTTTTCCACTAAATCTACCGAATTAAATATGTACGATTTTTGGGAATAAAGCAAAGGTTTGAAGGCTGTACATAACCACTTTCCTATATTGGAAGCATGGGGCTTTCGTAAATGCTACAATTGGCCTAAAGGGAATACCTTGCTTATGTAATTTCGGTAAACCGTAAAACTTTGGGCAAAAGCTACCTCGGGGGAGAAATTTATTATACAATTGTGGGGAGACTATGCTATTTTGTTTTAGATTCTTTAATTCGGTTATAATTTTATTCGCAAACTTATCAGTATGGTCGTGAGTCATGGAAGTATATGTATTTGTGTCTTTTAAGTGTGAATAAATTTTGTTGTCGTAATCTAACGTATCCATTACTACAACTGGATTCCCTTGTCTGCTTTTGTTATTATAATTGAAGGGTCTTTGCAAAGATGACAAATTTTTATGTCGTGCGAAATTTCTGGCGTCAAATTAGTATGAGACGTAACTTTTTTTGGCTGTCGGAAAGTGTATTAATAAAACAAGACCTCACTTCATCTGGGTTAAAAATGGATGTGTAGTGTTTATGCAAAGAATATTCTAAGGAGGAAACTATATCTGCCACAGGAACTTGTTTTGATGGAAAAGAGAATTTTGAACCTTTTTCAAGAGTTTCGATTTCCTTAGGTTCAAGAGCTCTAAAGGATTTTTTTTTGTCCTTAATAAAGACCCTCCCACACAAATAGGATAATTTGATTGCGAGGGCAACACTTTGATTTTGTCATGTTTTTTCGCTTTGTCGATGATTTTTGTTTAATGTAAACTTTCTAGTACCACTTCATAGTAAGATTCGGGGGTTGAGTTGGAGTAAGATCCTCCCACACCGACTTATTGTTTACTGTTAAAGCACCGAGAACGATGAAAATAAAATCTGTTGTTCGAATGGGTTAATGTGATGTTTGAATTGAGTATGTTAATGGGTTATTGAATTGGCTTTTAGCTATCCTTGGAAAAGTAACATTGCCTTTTAGGTTACCCCCTCCCTTTAAACTTTTTTTCAAAATGACATGAAATAGACTTGCGGCTGTACCAATAATAAGCTATGCTTCCTCATAGACACGACGCGGTTTTCACTGTGGTACTCTATGGCCGATTATCGACACCACATGACTGTACCATTTGAGACCTAAGGTTACGTCAACCAACAACATAGCTGATTATAACATGGATCAAAGTGTAGAGTTAGAAATATTTTTTTAGTGTGAGTTTGTTATTTGTAATGACCGCTATCATGACTTCAGTGATTCGTATGAGAGTAATGCAGCAAATTTAGAAATCATGGAAAATGAAATATAAGAGGACAATCTGCGTGAAATGAGAAGAAGAATCTTTGATGAAATGGTGAGAAAAGGGTTAGGCTCATCAGTTTCTGCAGTGGAAGAGAGTGACCATTATCACAAGAAACAATACAGGCAATGGACATCCTCTCCATTACAAGGAAGATCAGGAGCACAAGGAAGCTCTCACAAAAGGAGGTTCGATATAGCAGAAAAGAAAGATATAAAGAAGAGACAAAGACAACATGGATATCTCTACAGAGGGCACTATCAAGAGAGAACACGATGAATTATTTTATGATGCAGATTCAGAATGTCTAGTTCAACAATGTTAATAATGTATAATAATGTATGAAACATATTTCATATTAATATTCTACATGTCTTTACTTCATTAAAATATACATCACTTTGTTATAATTCCATTATTGTTAGAGTAGGCTAACGCCACAAACACTTAGAATATCTATTAAAAAGTTGGAGATGTATGATATTAACAAACATGCAATATTTTACAAGCTAAGTTACGTAACATTTTCCATGTTTTATTTGCATGCAATAGACACCGAGAGTTTTATGACTCCTCCTCGCAATGAATTCTATGGGTTTTATGACTCCTCCAAACAATGAATTCAGATGGTTTTAGGACTCCTCCCTCTAGTCATAAGTCTTTCTAACCTTGAGCAAAGATATAAAAGTTTGATGAAGTACTTCTTTGCTCACATATTACATTAATAACTTCCAGAATGATAGGACTATATGACACAGAATTTAATGGTTTGAAAAAATCATCTTGTGGTGTTAGATTTGTATGTGCGTTGTTAGTATTGTCTATGGAACTCGAAGAAATTAACTGTTATCATTGGATAGTGAACTGTAATATGTTTGAGTATGATAAAAGCTTATGGAGTACTACATTACGCCTTATGAACAGACTGGGATTCTACGATAGAGTGATTACATTACATAATAAAACTGGTCAAGAATTGAGAAATGTTCAGCAAGGAGTCAGTGAAATTTGCAGCTTTTTCGGAGTTGAAGCACTATACGTAAAGAGTAACGTACCTACAGATAAAGTTTTAATTCGAAACTGTGACCCTAGGATTCCACTTTTCAATTTAGAAGAATTTAAGTCTCCTAAATTTGAAGGGGCTTATCACCGTCCTGAAGAGAAAGTTAGGATCTTTGCGCAGTGGTTACCTAGGGACATACCTGATCGTGATAAGTGCATAAGACATGGTAAAAAGTATTCTTTATCATAGGATCCTCGTTTGTGGATGTTTAACAGTGAAATTTAAGCATTATTTTTATGTAAATATGTGTTTTTTTCAAGAAATCTTTTTTAATATGTTTAAGTAATAAGTATCTTTAAGCTTAACCCGCCTTTATTCTTTTGAATAGTTCTATTCATTCAATAAATTATGAAAAACATTGTAAGTAAGTAACAAACTCCTTCTTGAATTCGCCTCTTGGACACGCAACTCGGAAATTTCATCCAGGAAATTGTGAGAAAATCGTAAGTAAGTAACAAACTATTTCTTGAATTCACCACTTGGATACACGGTACCGAAATTTAATTCAAGAAATTATGAAAAATTGTAAGTAACTAACAAACTCTTTCCTGAATTTGCCTCTTGGATATAAAATACAGAACTTTCATTCAAGAAATTATGAAAAATTGTAAGTAAGTAACAAACTCTTTCTTGAATTCACCTCATGGACACACAATGCAGACATTTCATTCGAGAAATTATGAAAAAATTGTAAGTGTCAAACTCTTTCTTGAATTCGCTTCTTGGTTACACAATACAGACATTTCATTCAAGAAATTATGAAAAAATTGTAAGTAAGTAACAAACTCTTTCTTGAATTCACCTCTTGGATGCACAATGCAGAAATTTCAATCAAGAAGCTATGAAAAAATTGTAAGTAACTAACTCTTTCTTGAATTCACCTCTTGGATACAAAATACAGAACTTTCATTTGAGAAATCATGAAAAATTGTAAGTAAGTAACAAACTCTTTCTTGAATTCGCCTCTTGGACACAATACAGACATTTCATTCGAGAAATTATGAAAAAATTGTAAGTAAGTAACAAACTCTTTATAGTATTCACCTCTTGTATGCACAACACGGAAATTTCGTTCATGAAATTATAGAAAAAATTGTAAGCAAGTAACAAACTCTTTCTTGAATTAACCACTTGGATACACAATATCGAAATTTAATTTTTTTTATGAATCTTAAAATGACATGAAATGTGTTTGCGGCTGTACCAATCGTACTCTATGCTTGCTCATAGACACGACGCGGCTTTCCAAGTGGTACTCTATGGCAGGTTATCGACACTACCTAGTTTATTGCATGTTTATAGGTCATTAATCATTGTACAGTGGAAGGATAAACACATAAGTCGTATCTTTAAAAAAGTGAAGATGGAACATTTTAAGAAAGTGTGTTCACATGATAGTGTTATTGTAGCATGATAGCTGACAGGGAGAAGTATTTCAACTATGAAACAAGTACAAGTGGTAGCACTATTGGAAATGTATGCGTGCATTGTCATGACAGTAAGGAATTAAATTTCTCTAGAGTACCAAAAAATTCAACTCATATGATGGTGGATATGCGAGATTGAGATCTCCGGAGATGATTGTACTCAAAGAGAATGCCAACATAAAAATATTAGTTGATGAAAAGGGGCATCTTCTTGCTAGTGCTTGTGGTAACATGTTACCCAGTGTTACACCCCATCGTCAGCTTTCGGGTACTAGCATTCAACGGAAGATCAAGAGAAGACAGGCATACTCTTCTACTAATATCATAAACCATATCGTGTCTACTTGCAGAAACTGTTACCTGTGTAAAAATAATGGGGCAATAGACAGTGAAATTGCTGGAAAAATAAAAAGGACATTGGTAGAACATATCACTAAGGAATATAAAGATCAATCGATGAAAAACAAAGTGCCAACAAACTTTATTACTACTAATATTGATCATATAGTCAATGACCCTAACAATAGCAAAGACGAAATTTATATTGAACATTTAGGTGACACCCCAGTAAAAATAGTGTATGACACAAAATGGAATAATGATTATTCTACTAATTACGAACTTAGAGAAGACAATAGCTAAAGCATCAAGAGAGAACATGATGAGGTATTTTATGGAACATCCAAAATGTCCAAAGCTGTTCATTGACATTAATATGTATAATAATGTATGCAGCATATTTTTATTTTAATATTCTACATGTCAACATTTCAATAAAAATATTTATGCATTACTTTGACGTAGTCTCATTATTTTTAGGGTATGCTAGAACATCAAACGTTTAGAATATCTATTAAAAAGTTGGAGATGTAACAAAAGGAATTTTCAGAAATATAGATACTACTACTACTACTAACAGGCTCATAGCGGATATATTAGAAAATGAGATAGGCTAAAAGAATTTTTCTGAGAGAGTCTGAGAGAGAGAGGAGCTGAATTTTTTTAACTCGAAAATCTCCACCGGCAAGCAAACATCCCGTCCAGACGCACAGACAGAGAGTTTTTAGCGTTCAGAAACAGGAACATCCACGTTTAAAATACATCTGATTTTATTAATAGTATTTGATTTTTAATAGTCATAAAAAACTCTTTCTTGAATTCACCTCTTGGATACACAATACAGAAATTTCATTCAAGAAATTATGAAAAAATTGTAAGTAACAAACTCTTTCTTGACTTCACCTCTTGAATACACAATACCGAAATTTCATTCAATAAATTATGAAATAATTGTAAGTAACTAACAAACTCTTTCCTGTTGCCTCTTGGATATACATTACCGAAATTTCATTCAAGAATTTATGAAAAATTGGAAATAAGTAACAAACTCTTTCTTGAATTCACCTCATGAATACACAATACAGAAATTTCATTCAAAAAATTATGAAAAAATTGTAAGTAAGTATGAAAATGTTTGTTTGTTTGTTTTTACAGTACACGTTTAAACGCATATAATAGCCTCTTTGTGATGCCAACTCAATTCCTTTTTCCAGCTAAAAGGTAAATTAGCATATGTCAGCTCTTTAATCACTATACATCACCCCATCACCACCTCCCTCCTCCCCAATGCTTTTACACTCCGTATTTTTTTTTTGATCTGGCTTAAGTCGAAAAGGGAAATAATAGAATAATACCTCTTTTTCCTTGACTAAACTAATTGATTTTTCTTACATATTTTTCAAGTAAAAGTAAAGAGCTTGAACTTTAAATCAAACATGAATTTCCTTATTGAGATACTATTAAACAAAAACAAAAAAAAGTCTTACATCGCTTGAACTATTCATCACTATGCCCTGGATAATGTGTCTATATTTCTAAGTACACTGATAGCCATTTTGTTCAGCGTAGTTGATTTCCAGATAGAAAATATGTTTTTGAGAAGGACACTTCCCCACAACCCTCAGGGCAAGGGTTTAAGTTATGCCCTGGGGCATATAAGGTTTTTATACAGGGCGTTGTCGTAGAAACTTCAAAAAAGTCTCATTCGATTGGAAATTGAAAGGGCTAGTGCCCTTTTTAATAGTCGAAAGTGATTGGAGGGCAAAACTAGCCCCCCCGCACCACGCCCATTATTCCCCCAAACACATCCAATCAAAAGTTTGAGATAGCCGTTTTGTTCAGCGTAGTTGATTTCCAGATAGAAAATATGTTTTTGAGGAGGACACTACCCTCAGTGCAAGGGTTTTAAGTTATGCCCTTGGGGCATATAAGGTTTTTATAGAAGGCGTTGTCTTAGAAACTTCAAAAAAGGCTCATTCGATTGGAAATTCAAAGGGCTAGTGCCCTTTTTGTTTTTGAGGAGGAAATATGTTTTTGAGGAGAACACTCCCCCACAAACCTCGGGGCAAGGGTTTCAAGTTATGCCCTAAGGGAACGATGTTGGCACAATATACTATTTATTATTTTTTTCCTTTAGAGCTGGGCACTTCATATGGAAGTGGTCGTCGTAGAAACTTCAAAAGGGGCTCATTCGATTGGAAATTGAGAGTTCTAGTGCCCTTGTTAATAGTCGAAAATGATTGGAGGGCAACTATCCCCTTAAAATAGTTTATTCAACTAGCCCCAAAAATAAAATCAAATAATCTACCAAGCCTGAAACTACCACAAATCACCATCGATAAATAAATGAAACCCAAAACGAACAGAAATTATAATAATTAACCGAGTCAAACACAAAACGAGCAGAAATTAACATAAGTTGGGCGCAAAACCCCTATGCCTTCCCAATCCCAGAACAAAATTTGCACTTTACTGAAAAAATACAAATGAATGTGCATTGTCAGTTTATATATACATATACTGATATTTAGTAATCAAAATGTTAATATTATTTGATTTATTAAAGTTATAAAAGCAAAAACACTTTGAGATAGCCATTTTGTTCAGCGTAGTTGATTTCCAGATACTAGCCCCCCTCCCCTCCACGCCCATCATTCCCCCAAACACATCCAATCAAAATTTTGAGATAGCCATTTTGTTCAGCGTAGTTGATTTCTAGATAGAAAATATGTTCTTGAGAAGGACACTTCCCCACAACCCTCAGGGCAAGGGTTTTAAGTTATTTCCTGGGGGCATATAAGGTTTTTATATAGGGCGTTGTCGTAGAATCTTCAAAAAAGTCTCATTCGATTGTAAATTCAAAGGGCTAGTGCCCTTTTTAATTGTCGAAAGTGATTGGAGGGCAAAACTAGCCCCCCCCCCCCCCCCCCCCCCCTTATTCCCCAAACACATCCAATCAAAAGTTTGAGATAGCCATTTTGTTCAGCGTAGTTGATTTCCAGATACAAAATATGTTTTTGAGGAGGACACTACCCTCAGTGCAAGGGTTTTAAGTTATGCCCTTGGGGCATATAAGGTTTTTATAGAAGGCGTTGTCTTAGAAACTTCAAAAAAGGCTCATTCGATTGGAAATTCAAAGGGCTAGTGCCCTTTTTGTTTTTGAGGAGAAAATATGTTTTTGAGGAGAACACTCCCCCACAAACCTCGGGGCAAGGGATTCAAGTTGTGCCCTAAGGGAACGATGTTGGCACAATATACTATTTATTATTTTTTTCCTTTAGAGCTGGGCACTTCATATGGAAGTGGTCGTCGTAGAAACTTCAAAAGGGGCTCATTCGATTGGAAATTGAGAGTTCTAGTGCCCTTGTTAATAGTCGAAAGTGATTGGAGGGCAACTAGCCCCTTAAAATAGTTTATTCAACTAGCCCCAAAAATAAAATAAAATAATCTACCAAGCGTGAAACTACCACAAATCAGCATCGATAAATAAATGAAACCCAAAACGAACAGAAATTATAATAATTAACAGATTCAAACTCAAAACGAGCAGAAATTAACATAAGTTGGGCGCAAAACCCCTATGCCTTCCCAAGCCCAGAAAAAAATTTGCACTTTACTGAAAAAATACAAATGAATGTGCATTGTCGGTTTAATATACATATACTGATATATAGTAATCAAAATGTTAATATTATTTGATTTATTAAAGTTATAAAAGCAAAAACATTTTGAGATAGCCATTTTGTTCAGCGTAGTTGATTTCCAGATAGAAAATATGCTTTTGAGGAGAACACTCTCCCACAGGCCTCAGGGCAAGAAGTTATGCCGTTTAAGGTTTTTAAAGAAGGCGTTGTCGTGGAAACTTCCAAAAATGCTCATTCGATTGGAAATTCAAAGGGCTAGTGCCCTTTTTTTGTCAAAAGTGATTGGAGGGTAAATAGCCCCCCCCATGCCCATCATTCCCCCTAACACATCCAATAATAATTTGAGATAGCCATTTTGTTCAGCGTAGTTGATTTCCTGATAGAAAATATATTTTTGAGGAGGACACTCCCCCTCAACCCTCAGGGCAAGGATTATAATTTATGCTCTGGGGGCATATAAGGTTTTTATTGAAATCTTTGTCATAGAAGCTTGAAAAAGGACTCATTCGATTTGAAATTGAAAGGGATAGTACCCTTTTTAATAGTCGAAAGTGATTTGAGGGCAACTAACCCCCCTCTCACGCCCACCTTTCCCCCAAACCCATCCAATCAAAATTTTTAGATAACCATTTTATTCAACGTATTTGAAAGTTTCGGAAATTAGGTCTTTAAGGATGACAACCCCTCCCCCACAACCCATAACCCAATTCAGGGCAAGGAATGTAAGTTATGGCCTGGGGCATATAAAGTTTTATTGAAAGTGTTGTCGTAGAAATTTCAAAAGGGCTCATTCAATTGGAAATTGAAAGGGCTAGTGCCTTTTTTATAGTTGAAAATGATTGGATAGCGACTAACGCCCCTCTCACGCCCACCATTTTCCAAAATACATCCAATCAAAATTTTGAGATATCCATTTTGTTCAACATAGTTGAACGTTCTGGAAATTAGGTCTTTTAGGGTGATAACCCCCTCAGGGCCCTCAGTGCAAGGGTTGTAAGTTATGCCGTGGGGGCATATAAGGCTTATGTAGAAAGTTGTTTTATAAATCATAGGCAGCACGATCGCTCTGCCTAAGTAAAGAACGGGGATACTCGAGAACGAGACAAGAAACGGGGACTAAGTAAAGAGGAGGACACTCCCTCACTACCCTCAGAGCAAGGGTTTTAAGTTATGCCCTGGGGGTATATAAGAACGATGTTGGCATAATGTATTATTGATTAATTTTTTCCTTTAGAGCAGGGCACTTCGTATCGAAGTAGTTGTAGAAACTTCGAAAAGCGCTCATTCAATTGGAAATTGGAGTGGCTTGTGCCCTTTTTAATAGTCGAAAGGGATTGGAAGGTGACTAACACCCCTCTCACGTCCACCATTTCCCCAAACACATCCTATCAAAATTTTGAGATATCCATGTTGTTTAACCTAGTTGAAAGTTCTGGAAATTCGGTCTTAGAGGATGACAATCTTAGGGTAAGGGCCCTGTGGGCATATAAGGTGTTTATAGAAAGCGTTGTCGTTTCCTAAAGGGGTCATTTGATTGGAAATCGAAAGCCTAGTGCCCTTTTTAATAGTCGAAAGTGATTGGAAGGCTTGACGTTTTTATAGTAAAGATCGAAGTGGGTATAATGTATTGTTTTTTGTTGTTGTTGTTTAGACCAGGGCACTTCGTATCGGAAGAGTTGTCGTGGGAACTTCGAAAAGGGCTCATTCGATTGAAAATAGAAAGGCCTGATGACCTTTTTAATAGTCGAAAGTTATTTCAGGGCAACTGGTCCCCCTTCCACTCCCACCCTCCAACGCCAACCCCCCCCCCCCCACCCCCATTTCTGCTCTTAAATTTTAACCAAATCAAAATAGCGTAAGTATATCCAAGCTATCGAAGAAAATAAACAGATTTTTTTGCGAATGGTATCAAGTTTTCCATTTCAGGTCCACTAGAGGAGGTATATGAAACTAAATTAAACAGTACTATTTGTGTCCAGATTTTTAAAAGGGTGTATATTGTTAAAAATTCATGAAAATTTTTCTCCAGGATACAAATAGCAGGCCAAACTATAAAGTTTTAAAAAACGAAAAGATTTAAAGTATTATTATCTTTTTCCCTGAAAAGACAATGTCAATATAAAACGAACAGAAATTAATTTAAAAAACTTTTTCCACAAAATAAGTTTTTCAAAGAAAAGTAAAGAACTCCATTAAACAAAAAATGAGCAAAAATAAAATCAAATAGTCTACGAAGCGTGAAACTACCACAAATCAGCATCGATAAATAAAAGAAACCCAAAACGAACAGAAATTACAATAATTAACCGAGTCAAACTCAAAACGAGTAGAGATTAACATAAGTTGGGCGCAAAACCCCTATGTATTTCCAAGGCCAGAACAAAATTTGCACTTTACTGAAAAAATACAAATGAATGTGCATTGTCAGTTTAATATACATATACTGATATTTAGTAATCAAAATGTTAATATTATTTTATTTATTAAAGTTATAAAAGTAAAAACATATATATTTTTTCAGTAAAGTGCAAATTTTGTTCTGGCCTTGAGAAGGCATAGGGGTTTTGCGCCCACCTTATGTTAATTTCTGCTGGTTTTGAGTTTGACTCGGTTAATTATTGTAATTTCTGTTCGTTTTGGGTGCCATTTATTCATCGATGCTGATTTGTGGTAGTTCCACCCTTGGTAGATTATTTGATTTTATTTTTGCTCATTTTTTGTTTAATGGAGTTCGTTACTTTTCTTTGAAAAACTTACTTTTGAAAAAGTTTTTAAATTAATATCAGAAAAAAATGTGTCCCGTTCGATGATAGAAATGATAGGCTACGCTTTGAACTTTTATATAGCATTCAGTTAGAGACTAAGAATTGATTAAACTCTGATAATGTACATTATATTCATTTTCAAAATTAAGTAAAACGCTAAATTTATATTACGATGTGAATAGTGTATTTGGTACACTATGCCAAACGCACTCTTTTATATAGTGCTAGTTTGGTTAATGCTAATGAAATAAAATAAAATAGGATGAATTTATAATAGTTTAGAAACAAATTTGGGCTATATACTTGCATATTGGGGGGGGGGGGGTAAAGCATAGCATATAGGCCTATTATTACGTAACCTAACCACGCTATACATTGTATTACCCTATAGCGATGTCTTGAATTAAACCTGTTTTCGTGACTGGTTTCCATTGCAGTATATAAAAGAGTGCGTTTAACATAGGAGTACCGTGTATTTTTTCAAACAATTGATTTAAAGCTATGAAATCTATTGAAACAACCAATAGTTGTAGGTCCTCTTCTCTGCATAAAAATGCAAATCCTACCCAATCTACCCAATTATTTTATGGTGGTGACGCCCATATTGTGCACCCACATGGCATTATCGGAATTGGCTGGCATGTACCTTAGCTAATAGATTTTTGTTCAAAGCGCATCCTAAGCCGCTATTTACGTGTGACTGTAAAATAAGTGATGTACCTTTTGTATAATTTTAAGATTTGCCTGGCCCTAAAACCGGTCATATTGTATAGTCAAGCACTTAGATCATGGAAATAACCAATGAATATTTACAGTCACGTATAGTATCTCTAGTGACTTAAGTAAGAACTGGAAATTAGTTGTTTAGAATCGTTGATGACTGAAGTTTGATAAATGCTTTGCCCTTTTCAGGGACGTCGGAATAGCTGTTTAAAACTAGGAACTATGCGGATCCCACATGAGCCAATCAAAGTAAGTTTTTATTCTCTTTGCATTAAAAGTAGGTAAAATTACCCATAATATCTACAATCATCCTATAAATTTCAGGGTATTAAATTATTTGAGAGGTTGTTAGCCTCTTGCCACTATGGAATTCTACTGAACCTAGGATTCGGAATCCAATCTTTCAAGTTACACTATCATCCTATAACATTCATCAAAGGGCTAGAAATAGGAAATTCTGGAAAAGATAGAAGGCTTATTGGATGAGGTTTTATTTGACTAATTCTAGTAATCGATACGAATTCTGTTTTATAAGCATTACTTTTATCAACAGCGCTCCTATTTTTGATTATGAAAATCCCTAAAATTCCCCCTATTTCCTGATGTACCAAGTTACAAAATATTAAGACTGTTATTTGCATCTCTAGAGGAAGGGCAGGGTTAATCTAAAGTCAACCAAAGCCTAACATTTTTATAACAGCCATCATATAAATTTGGTCATTTTGATCCTCTTCGTAATTTCACAGTTTAGCCTAATTCAAGTCAAAATTCTTTTCGTTTCCTTTTTCCTTTTTCTCTTTTTTTGAATCTTCAAAGAAAAAAAAGGAGCGAGAATATAACCGGAAAGTTCCCAAAGTCCGATGGCGGGCATTCCCTACCTATTCCGAAACCCATAAATGAATAATTTTTTTCTAAAAAACTTTAAAATTTCCATTTTAGGGGTGAAATCCCAAAATTAGAAACACTGGTTATCAATCGCCGGAGTTCCTTTGAAGCACGAAAAGATGAAATGGAGCCACTAATGAAAAGAAACGAGTATTGTCCCTTGACATATCTCTATGGCCGGATTATATACAGTTTGACTATTTTGAATTAAAATATGCATCAACTTTTACAGCATTTAACTCTAAAAGATTCACCCCGATAGGCCCTATGCTATTTTGACATAGAGTACCTATTTTTGAATCTTGTGATGGAACTAGAGATAATCCTGGAAAAAAAGTCCCTTCACATCCAATAATCTGAAATTTATAGTCTACTTGTTCTGGAGCCTTGGCCCCCTTTTTTTGGGACAGAATGTTCTACCGTAGCCCCAATAGCCCATACTGTCATACTGTACCTTCTTTGAATTGTATGGCCGAAAAACTAGAAATAATTCTGCAAAGAAAGCCCCTTTACCCCCAAAGAGTAGAAAATTCAAAATCTTGCCAGGTTGTGGTGTCCATCCCCTGTTTTCCTCGAAGCTGAGTCCTCTATCAGAATGTGCAAAGTTGTTGGAATTTCTAATTTTTCGGAAATCCAGTTTTTAAAACGGTGTAACAATCGGCTTGTTTCTAGTGGCCCAAACAGCCCTCCCAAGAGCTAGCTTACAATGTCGCAGACTGTGTAGGTTTTTTTAGCTGAATTATAAATTTAGGGGAATGGTAGACACATCTCTAATACAAAGAATCTTTTATCTTGTAGATTCCCATTTTTGTTTTATTACTTAAGTGCTTATTTCCATTTTGAAGATCCTAATGATCTGTTCTCGAAGCAATTGGAAGCAGCAATGTAGAAACCATCTAACTTCTAAACTGTCACAGTAAAACAATCAACAAAAATTTGGAAGCATAATTGCCAGGCCCTCACTGAGGGAGGTTTGAACCCCCTCCAAATTCTCGTGATTTATATTGTTTCGACGCTAACGTCATAAAATATATGTCTTTCTGTTCTGAACAATCCCCCACCGCACCCACCCCTCAACACAATTCCTACGTTTGTGCGTGATAGTTATGGTCCGATGACCAATTTTTAATGCGATAACAAATAGCTAAATGATGTTTTCCCATTCGAGGTTGTTATATTTAATTACTCTATAATACGTAATTTGACCAATATTATGTATGTAGAAATAATCATACCCTCTTAGAAAAAAATAGCCGTAACAAATTAGGAAGAAAAGACTTGCATTTGTAAACAGACAAAATTGCTTGTTCTCAATTTGATCTTTAGTAATTTTCCAGGATACATAATTGTTACTCTGGATAACTTGAGTGGGGATTTATTCAATGGGAAATTATAGGATGGGAGAGCTATGGAATAGGGAGCCAAGTGGGGATATAATATAGTTATCGACTTACTGAGGCTTAAAACACTACTGCTACTACTACTACTGACAGTCCCCTGCCTAAAGCCTCCTGAGGCCAACACAACTTTTCATGATCTTCCTCCATCCCAGTCTGTTCAAAGCCTCCCTCTTTACACCTTTTCAAGAAGTTCTATTTTCATAAGGATTACAGGCACCTGTGCAAGAGGGCCTTTGGGCCCCCCCCCCCCCTTTTAATAGTCCACATATATATGATTTATTTTAAATTTTCAATATTTTTATGTGCAGTTGTCTTTTTTGAGGGTCTTTTTCAATTCCCCTCCCCCCGCACACAGAAAGATTGAATGCTTGCATAGATACAAGGCGTCGTACACATGGTTATCTGTGTGATTTTGTTTTTTCTTCTAATAGTTGTTCATTTAGAATGTTTGAACCATGGATTGAGATTCCTCATAAAAATGAACTATAATTTCCGTTTTAAAGGCAGTAAAAAGATATTGAAGCATATATAATTAAGTTGTAAACTGTATTAGAAACGATTAATTTCGCATTATACTTTAAATGACCTAGTAAACATCGATTTTATGTTAATTCACAATTCCAATTTTGCATAATATTTTGGTAATTTAGACAGGTTGATCTCTTTTATAACGAACAGCCAATTACATATTATTCCAAGAAAATTGGGCTGCTATGTCAAAAATCAAGTAATTGTCATTTTTGCATTATAGACGCAAATTTTGAAGCGAATTTTCATACTATTTAAAAAATGAAAATAAAACTGAAGCAAAGTTAAATAAAAGCTTTGTGTTTTACGGCTTCATCATACACATTGTATGAAGTTTATCATACAATACATACGCATAGTGGGGTCAAAGATTACAAAATTTATGATTTTTTTCTCGTCACTGAGAGCCAAGACCGTACCCAGGATTTTTTTTCGGAGGGGGTTTTACTCACAGATTTTTTTTTTGTGGTGGGGGGGCGAAAAAACTAAAAAAACGCATACAAAATTTGTTTAGGCTATATCTATTTTTGTTACGTTTTTACGAGTCAAACAAACATTTCGGGGGAGGGGGGGTTCAAACCTCCCTACCCGCCCCCCTCTGGGTACGGCCTTGCTGAGAGCATTGGAAGTGGAATTGATAAAAGAGTACGATTTTAGTCTATTTTAGCCTAAACGATGGGGAATTAAAAAAAAAAACTTATTCAATTGTTAAAAGTTAAAAAGGGCCTTTAAAAATTTCTCATAATCATTTCTTTCTCCAATCCTATTCTGCTAGGCCGCTAATCAAAGCCAGACTTGGCAGAATCCAATTACTGCTAACTCATCCACGAGAAAAAAAAAAAAACTATTTCTACTAAAAACCAATTCCAGTCGATATTGACGCAATCGATAGAAGGAAGTCGCCAAAAGTCAGAATAATTTGCGAAGTTACTTTTTTCTCCTGTGTTTCTCTCTCCAAATCTTCTGAATAATCATTCCATTTTAGATTCTGGCGCCTCAATTTGAAAGGTCTTTGAGCCTTGTTTAACGACAAAAAATGAGGAGGTTAATGCAACCGAAAGATATTATGATAGCCTACATGTTAACATATGAATCATCACGAAATACTTTAAGCAACACAGGTATTCATTATCAATGTATGATTTGGGGACAAAGGCCTAACAATGGGCAGGTTCATAAGATTGAGAGAAATAAAGGTACTTGTCCATTATATAAAACACTCGAGAAGTGAAGTTTGGTGACAATAAAATATGATGAAAATAGAATACTTTATTAGCAAAATTGTGAAGGTAATTTGTGAATTATTAAATTGGGAGCTTCGGCGTTGGCTGACCGTCTCAAAGACAAAGAAAAGTTGATTATTAACGCGACTCTTGACCTAGTTCATTTTAGTTCATTATTAACGCGATTCTTTAGGACACCGGTTAGTTTGCTTTGACTAGTGATAGAATATAGTGTCTCACCATGGATGTTCAAATTAAGAACTGAGATTTGCCAAGAACCGAAGAACAGGCAAAATCTTACAGGAACAGGAATAATCTTACCGCAACGGTTGGTTTTTGGTGGAGTTTGCAGGGAAACCGGTGAAAGATTTTAAATATATTTTTTTTTATTAGCATTAACCAAACTTCATTGTTCGAGTGTGTTTTATTTAATAGACAAGTATCGAAATAAACATCGTTTTGAATGTCCATTTTGATTTTGGGACTACAATTATTGGAGGAGCGTTTGGCCTAACAATTCTAAGAGCATCACAGTTTTTTGTTGTAAATTCCAAAGAACGACATGAATTTATTCTTCTGTGTGTTTTCTCCGAGTCGATTGTGTGCGTTGAAAAAAAAACTAAACTGATCAAACTAGAAACGTGAAAATTTTTGCAGAATAATTTTGAAACCATGAAAATTAACACAAGCTATTAAAATCTGAAAAATTACAGACTAAAAATAAGAAGCGAGAAAGGTGACGTCATAATCATAAGCGGAAGACGGCCGAAAACCCGAGTCCATCATTTACGGGGGAAGGTGAAATTTTTCTCAAACATATACCCTTCTTGAAAAGTGCTGTGACCCTATTCCAACGACTGTCAAGGGTTGGACCTGTGTATCCTATACCCATGTACATATAGCTGTATATTTATCATACTTTGTATGATTGGTAATTATCTGTAACTCCCTGCCAATCAGTAATCTGAAAACAAGCACGTTATTTTATACGACGAATAAAGAAGCGATTATTTCTCCGGCCCACGTTTACAATCAGATTCAGTAGGTGCTGTGATATCTTCATTAGAGTAAACTGCTTTTTTTCTTTCTTATGCTAAAATCCTGAAGGCAAGCGAGTATA
>JAQQPU010010946.1:12121-28997 GCA_029168905.1 Artemia sp. Kazakhstan ARC1039 | reverse complement strand
GGGGGGGGGGTAGTAGAAAAATATTATTTGGTAATTTGAATAAGAAGTGGCCAGAAATTCAAGAAAATGTGTGATTTTGGGAGCTGGGAGAAAGCCACCCATCCCTTCGTCCCCGTCAGTAGAGGGAGGGTTTATAGAACAGGACGAAATTTAATATCCTTGTTAAAAGCCTGGACGAGATTTAATGTCCTTGGTAAAAGCCTGGTCGAGATTAAATGTCCTTGGTAAAAGCCTGGACGTGATTTAATGGACTTGGTATAAGCCTGGACGAGATTTAATATCCTTGGTAAATGCCTGGACGAGATTTGATGTCCATGGTAAAATCCTGGACGAGATTTAATGTCCTTGGCAAAAGTCTTATTTCTAGACCAATCAGAGGCCTACAATCCGTGGACGAACAAGACCACACCTCTTTCTAGGTCAATGAATTTACCAAGAATTTATGTAACAGGATGTTGTCAGAACATATCTACTATCATTAATTTCCAGAAGCTACGACAAAGAATTAAGAAACCTGGCCGACCAGAACGCATTATATTAAATACCTCCTATTAATCTCTTTATAATCAATATTTAATTAAATTACACATACATCGTAGTTTCTCTCACTCAGTCTCTAAGCTAATTTTAACCTATAGCAGACAAACAAACGGGTTTTTCTCTGATGAACAGAGCAAAACTTCTCGAGTGTGTTTTGGATGATTCACAATTACCTTTGCATTTATTTTTAGTTTTGCACTAAATACGAAAGAAAATATTGGTAGTCTATTTCGTTTTCAGTAAAGTGCCAATGCCGCAGTAGGTTTTAGACTTTTACAGCTAGGAAAGGAGGCAGTACCTAAACTCTTATTTGTAGTGATTGTTGTTCATTTAGAGCTAAATTTGCATATTCAATATAAGTTTTACTCGTTTCAGAATTTATTTATTCATTTATATAAGTACCTGTATTCCTACACTCCACGGGTAGAGGCCTCTAAGTTGTGAATTTGCCCATTGTTAACAAATAGTACTTGTTATTGAGAAGTATACTGATAATTTTCGGAGGGGGGTTAGTGCTTGGGGCGGATTTTCATTGGGAGAATCTTCCTTGGGGAGGGATATTTCCGTGGGGGGGAGGGGGCTTCAGAGAAAATTTTGCACTGGGGGAATTTCACAGAATTCCCACACGAAATTATTGTTAATTGTCTTACATTACTTTTGCCAACTCAATTGTGCATGTGGAGATGTTCCAGAGGAATTATCAGGGGGCTTTTTTCCGCATGTTTTGATTTCTGGATAAAATTTCTACGGAAGGGGGCATTTCCGGAGTGATCGAGAAACCGATTAGAGATTAAAGTCTTTTTCAAATGAAAGTATGATAAGGATAATTTTTCAGGCTTAATCGTCCGCAAGGAATTTTATACGGGGGGAGGGAGGTTTCAGCGAGGATGGAACTGTCTGGAGGGAACGTAACAGGGAGGCCTGTAGTTTACTTTGAATGAAGTTTTCGCTGAAATTTCCCATGACGGGGGTATATTTCATGGTGGCTGAGCCAGATTTACCTGCATTATTTGAAAAACGAACAGAAGTTCAAAAAAGCATGTTTTTTTACCTGAAAATTAGGAGCAACATTAAAACTCAAAACGACCAAAATTATTCTGTATATGAAGGGTTGTCCCCTCCTCAATACCTTGCTCTTTACGCTTAAGTTTGACTGTTTGTCCCAATTTGAAAAAAACTGCTATTGAAACGTAGGGGCCGTCTAATTAAGATGATATTTTATTCAATATCAATACGTATACAATAATAAACAGACTGTGCTACTCCCCCCAAAGGCTCCTTGGCCTTTAATTAGGGGAATATATGCAGATCACAAAGTCAGAGAACAACAGAAAATTGCTTAGTATTCATTCAGAGTTAATGGTGAAAAGACCTTTTTTGGATTCAAACCTATTGCAAAGGATTATATCAATGGAGACGAAAAAATAGCTTTCTCCTGGATTATAAACAAACCTGTGCGGCAAGTTTATCTTTAATGAACTTAATTTACTTTTATTCAGCGCTCGTCGCCTGACCATCACGTGTACTTCGCGTGTTTTGGTTTAAATTATTTTTGAAGTGAATTTATAACGAGATGAGCGTTTCCGAGCTTCTGTATTCACCGCTGTTGAACTTTGTTTTTGAAAATTTAAGTGGTGTTGATGAAGCCGTTATTTTACGGAAAGGAGTGGACTTTTTTAAAGATTTGGGACCTGTTAAGTCAGAGAAAGCAAAGCTATGGAGTTTTGTGAATGAAAATGATCCCCCTGTCAGAAGGGGCACTAATGCGATTCTCAGTCACCTGCAAGATATTATAGACTTTATGAATAAATGTGATGCCGATGGAAAACAGCTCCCTTGTTTTGTCATCAAAAGGCCAAAAGAAGTCCCTTTTATCTCTGCTACAGCATTTACACACGTCAGAGCCAAGCTTACGAGCCTTGAGCAAGCGATTTCGCTAGTTTCTGCCAAGATTGATTCGTACAATCTGAACTTTCCTCAAATACCTGCGATTAGCCAACCTGCTGCGTGTGATACACATACTACAATTTTGATCTCCGATTCCCCACCTGAGCATGGTGACCCGCTAAAGCGAAAATCAGTAATAGACTCAATTTCTGGTCATCAGCTGGTGTCCACAGTGCAAGCGACTAAAAAGCGGTGGACGGTGAATATTGAGAAATCTGCAGCTGAAGATTTTTTGCAAACAGCAAAGGAAGCTCTACCTTGTTCTAGTGTGAAAGTTTTATCTAAAAAACACACTGGTGTTATTCGAGAAGTCCCGTCTGATTTTGACCTTGATATGCTACGGAACCAGTTTGGTATATTCGGGTCTAGTCAATTTGGAACAAGCAAATCGGTTAAGCTTGAATTTGCAGACGCGATTACTAAAGGATCATTTCTGCAAAACGGTGTGAAGATTGGGTATGAAAACTTCCGTGTTTATGAGTTCAAGCAATTGCCAAAGTGTTGCTTCAAGTGTCGTTCCCCTGGACACTTGGAAAGTGCATGTACTAGTAGCACTCCCAAGTGCGCTCGTTGTGCTGGACCTCATTTATCTACGAACAGTGATCGTTGTACGGAATCTCCAAAATGTGCCAATTGTGGAGGATCTCATCCTTCTTACAGCCTGCGATGCCCTGTGATTAAGAAGATCACTGACAAGGTCTATTCTCAGAAATGAATCCGGACATAAGTATAGTCTCATTTAATATTAATGGAATGAGAGGCAAGGACTTTTTTATTGATGATCTGTGTGTTAATTACGACGTTGTTTGTCTCCAAGAACATTTACTGACTGCCTTTAGCGAAAATTTTTTGAGACGAAGCAGTGATCACGTTGTTTTTGTGCGTCCAGCTAAAATTAAGTGTGGCCGCCCTTCTGGCGGCGTAGCTTGTGTTCTTAAGAAAAATATTTCTAGTGCGAGTCCTGTGCTTTTCCAATCAGATGACACTTTTCTTGCGGTGCGTGTTGGTAATGTTGTATTAATAAATGTGTATCTGCCATATAATGATCGTTCCATTCGTTCACTTCAGAATTTCTCTTGTGCTTGTAATGGTCTTAAAACTTTAATTCAAAAGATATCGGATAACGGGTTGCATTTTGTTATTGCTGGTGATTTTAATACCGATCTGGTTTCTGATAATGTAAGGAATGGTCAGCTTTTTGATTCTGTCCCGGCTTATAAAATTGTTCGGAAGTCCCATGATTATATGTATATTCACCATTCAGGTAGTAAATCAGACATTGAGCACGTTATTTGTTCTGCAGCTCTTGTCTGCTCGCCAGTTACGGTTCATTTTGACGAGAATGATCTTGATCACCTTCCGCTGTCTTTTTGTTTATCAAAGTCTGTTCTTTGTTCTGGGAGTATGTCTAAGAGTCATGGGGTACGTTCTAAATGGTTTTATAAGCCTAATTGGAATGATGCAAATTTTTCTGTCTATCTTATAACTTTGGCTTCACTTCTAAGTACGATTTATGTTCCTTATCAGCTTTTGCAGTGTAGTCAGAATTTTATTTATGCTAAATATGAAATAGACCGATATTATTATTCTATCCTCTCTGCTGTAAAAGAAGCTGAAAAAAATTCTGTCCCAGTAAAGCGAATCCGAAAGAATACTCAAAAGCCTCTTTGGTCACTTGACCCTAACCTTAAGGCCTGTAAAAATAAAGCTAAATTTTTGCTAAAAATTTGGACAGATTGTGGTCGGCCTAGGTCCGGTAATATTTTTCTTATTAAACAGAAAAGTAAATTAGAATTTAAGAAGTATCTAAAAAGTGTCTGATACCGAGGGCTTGATTTTCCATCTTTGCCTAAAGATTGGAGGAAATTAATTAATTCAAGTAAAACAGACGATTCTGATGTAAGTAGTATTGATTTTCCACCAAGTTCTTGGCATGCATATTATTTGAAGATTCTTTTCGTTTTGAATTATTCTGTTCATAGAAAGTTTGGTGAAGCGTTTGCTAAAATTGTCCATAGATTTCTAAGTCAGCGCTTTGTTTTGCCTATATCGCGTTGTGAAGTTTTGAATGCTTTGAATCATCTTAAGTCGAAATCTATTGATCCTGATGGCATCTCTAAAAAGCATCTAACTCCCCAATGTGCTGAACTTGTGTCACATCTTGCGCTTTTGTTTCAAATGTGCTTGGCATCTTCTGTCGTCCTGGAAAGCTTTTTGTGTGGCAGCGTGACTTCAAATTTAAAAAGAGGTAAACCGCCAACAGATTGCTCTTCTTACCGTCCAGTTTCTGTTTCTTGCAATATTAGCAAGGTCTTCGAGTATATTCTTTTACCTAATTTAAATCGAAATATTTCTTTCTTTGGTGAAAATCAACTTGGTTTCAGACCTGGTGTGGGGTGCCAACATGCTCATCGTGTCATTTCTTCTATTCTACTTTCTAATTCTTCTAAGAGTAAAGGCGTATATTTCTGTACACTTGATCTTTCAAAGGCTTTTGATTCTGTTGTTCTTAACTAGCTTTTCTTTTCTTTGGCTTCTTCTGGTGTTAATTTTTCGGTTATTTACCTTCTACGGTTTTGGTATTCTAATTCTTACCTCCGCTTGAAATCTTCTCCAGAAACAACTATTAAAGTGCTTCGTGGTGTTAGGCAGGGAGGTGTTTTATCACCAACCCTGTTAAAAATTTGTATTTCTACTGTTCTGGATAAGATCTCAGGCACTTATTTTTCTGGTTCTACTGATGTTTCTTACATTGCCTATGCTGATGACATTCTGTTGATTAGTCGTGCTAAGTCTGCTCTTTCTGTGATGGTTTCCTTAGTTTCTCAGTCTTTCCTAAATATTGGTCTATCCCTGAATCTTGACAAGTGTGAATTCTTATCTTATAATCTGTCTTCGTCTACTCCTCTGGTATGTAATGAATTTTCTGTACTTCTGTCTCTTCCTTTCGGTGGCTTGGTATTACTGTTTCTAATTCTCTAGCTCTCTTTCGTAAACAGATTGTTGCTGATTCAGTAAGAAAAATTCAGTTCAGTTATTCAAAAATTGTAGCAAACCGTTGAAAATATAACAGAAGAGCTCTTGGGCGTTTATTCTCGACTTATTCTGATCATTCTGTGCTTTATTTTTTGGGTGTTCATTCTGTTCTTAAGCTAAAGGATTTAAAAAAGATTAAAGCTACTTATTTCAAATTTTGCAAATTTCTTCTTTCTCTGCCGCCTTGGACTAGAAATCGGTATCTAGTTAAAAATTTTTATGTTACGGATGTAACTCAAAAGCTCGGTGACCTACACAAAAAGCTTTCTGGACATGCATTTTGTAAATTTGGCCCTGACCACGGTCTTTTACAGTTCTTTTCATAGTTTAATTTAATTGCTAGTGTTTGTTGAGTTTTTTTTGTTTCCCTTCTTTATTATTATGTACTCCACTTGTACTACTTTTTGTTAATTGTGGGTAATAAATGATTGATTGATTGATTAGTGAGAAAAAAAACAGATCCAACACCAATAAAGCATAACATAATTCATTTTCGAACATATTATTATCAAATCAAAAAGTTGATCTTTATACCCTTATACAATCCTCTGGTCACAATCAGTTTATACAGAAAAAGAAAAGAAAAACAGAAACAAAGTGTAATCAAATGAAAAACTATTGCCAACCCTTCACAACACAAAAGAAAGCCACGAGAAAGGCTGCGCATAAGGTAAAAAAAATCTCTTACTCACAATCACAGAAAGAAGAGCAAAACCGAGGAGAGAAGAAAATATAGATGAATAATAACTATACAGCAAAGTTTATTCAGAAACAATTATAAATTTATTCAGGAAAAAGTAATGAAAAATTAATCACATGAAAATAAAAATTTTACTAGTCTTTTGAAAGTGCCAAACGAAGGGCATTCTCTAGCCAAACGTTGTCTATGTGAAATGACACGCAACAAAAGGATTAAAATCGGATCTATATGTTGGTTTATGCGGAATTTGGATATTTAGAGAGCTACGGAGCTGAAAATCTGACCGATCAGATAAAAAGGAAAACATAAATCTTATTGACATAGGAGTATCACTATGGAGCTGAAGAAAAGTGAAAGACGCACAGGAAAGAGCATAAAGTTTTTAATATCAAGTACCGGTTTAGTTGCCGAACGATTTACATCCTGGATAAGATTTAAAGCTTTATCGTAGATATTCAAAAGCGGTTTCAGAAAGGAAGGGAAAGTAGATATCCATATGACACACACACAGTTTAACAAAAAGACAGTACTTTTGTCTTATTCTTTTTATGTTTGTTTTAGTTATTAATTTCAATTAGTATTTCACACAGTTTTTCCTTTAGCACTTGAGCAGCATAACGTTTTGTTGTAAAGCCATCTGATAAATAGACACCTCTTATGCTTTGTTTTTTTTTCTTTTTTGTCCATCTAATATTTCTGGATTTTATTAAAAAATATTTGATTAATTTATTCAGTTAATCTGTTTTTATCAAATTAATTAAATAGTAAATATTTTTAAAATCAAATAACTAATATTAAATAGTAAATTTTTGTTTAATATATTACATTAGCTAATACATTATTAGTTAAATTTGATTAATTTAATTAATTAGATTAATTAAAAACTAAATACTTTCTAAGACCACTCTGGCTAGCTTAACCACTAAATATAAATAAGAAATAAAGATATTTAAAATAATTTTTAAATATGAAAAATATGGATAAGACATTATTTAATTTAATATTTAAAAAAATTCCAGGTTTAATGCTGACCCAAATGTCTGTGAATTTTGTGGATTTAAAATTTCAAAACAAATCTTCATGGTCTATCATCAATACGTTGTTCACCATGTTCCCACGGACGATAGCGTCTACTCTGCTTACTGTTGCCAGTGTGACTATATTGGAGTCAATACCGCAGCCATGAAGCACCCTCTGTCAGTCCATTCGGCTGGATTAAGTTTATGCAGAACATAATCATGTACATTCGCTTCACCAGAAGATTTAAGATTACACATTGGAGAGACAAGACATACAAAATATGGGACGGGTTATTTTTGACCAGTTTGTAACGTGGCGATAATGTCTCGTGCCACTTTCAATCTTAGAGAGAAAATAAAATGAGGTAACTGTAGTAGGTTATAAATTCTCCAACTGTCAATCCAGGAGTGTAACCTCGCTTCCTCGAGTTATCTCCTTGTCAATTACCTCTAATGTTATGTAGAAATCAGATTCCTTGGAGTGTTACAGATGGAAGCATACGAACCAGTTGCCTGTTGTGTGATTAGATACAGAATATAAATAAAACAAACGCAAATAGAATTGTAATAGTTTTATTGAAACTTACATTTTAGGTGTATAACAGTGCTTCACTTCAACTGACGACAAATAGAGGCAGAGATAATAATGATCAAATCTCTACAAAGACAGTATAATGATAATTCTGACAAATGAAATGCCTGATAATAGTTCTGACAAACGAATGCTCTCATCATAATTTCTCCATAATAATAATAATAATAATAATAATGACTGAATGATAATTGCCTGAATGCCTCGAAAAACACTTTTCTTCACTATATCAAACTATTCCCGATTCTGCGTCCTAAGAGCTATTTTACGATTGGCCTAAGTCCTGTAGAGGGGGCCGCTACCTTGTAATTATGTTTACAAACTCACTTCATTATGATAAGTGCCTATCCAATAAATTGTTTTTAATATTTTTGATGATTAAACATTCATATGATGCTTAAACTTCCTGTGAACTTTGTATCTAGCGATTTTCTTATTTCCAAGTACCATCACGAAATTAAAAACCGTCTCCCGTGATTATTTGGCTGAGACTAAAAGGCAGTTTTTCTTTTGCTGATTAAGAAGTTTTCTTTTTGAGACGGGATTTAAACTTAATTAGAGGAAGTTTAATTTATGTCGGAATTTTCCTTAGAAGGAAAAAAATTTATTTTTTTGTGTTTTAAATATATCACATATTACTCACGGTACATATTACCCTTCCTATTATTTAATGACGTCCCGTCATTAGGACTTGATTGCCCTTGAGTTTTTAAATATTTGCTATTTATTAACTATTGGTCCTACGTAATTTTTAATTGACATTGTGTTATTTTATACTTTTATATAAGCTTAATCAGGAGTGCTAAAAATTTTTCAAAATTTTTCAGGAGTGCTTAGATAAGATAAGATAGATAAGATTTTTATTTCTAGAAATTGCTATCACAAGCCCTGAAGGGCAGAATTTGAATTTCGAAGTCCATAAAAACAAACAAGCAAGAAAATCATAACAAAAGCAAAACAACTTAAAGATTGGCTACCAATGAAAAAAAAAATTAAAATAAATAAATAATCAAATATCGGAATGCTGTATGATTCCTTTGTCACTTATATTAAAAACTTCAAAATGGCAACTAGTTAATAAGATAAAGACTAATAAAACTGAAAAAAAAAAAATTTACACATTAACAAATGTTTAAAAAACAACATAAAAAGGGGATAGGGAACAAAAAAACGAGTATAGAGGAAACCGAGCTGTTTCTTTTATTATATAAGGGAAAAGACAAAATTTATGTTCAAATTAACCACTATTTCTTAAATCAGTAAAAAAAGGGATAAAAGATTTTTATACCGCAAGGTAGTACAAAGACTGGGAGATAAGGTGGGTATAGGCTGGGACACAATTCGTGGAGGACGATTTCTATCAGGTACATGGTATTCAGGGAAAAGGTTCGCAGTACGGGGGTTCAAAAGTGCCAACTTACCAAAACGGAGGCACAAATTAATTCTTCGTCTCTCGAGGGTCTCTAGGTTTGAAATATTTAACAAATACAAATACGGTATCTTGCCCTCTTTAAAAATAATTCTAAGAGCTCTCTTTTGGACATTTTCAATTTTTCGTGTTGCTTTATTAGAGAGGCCAGGGTGCCACACAGGACAAGCGTACTCTAATATGGGACGCACAAAAGAAATGTATACTTGCAGTAAATGTGATTGGGGGCAACTGAATTTATTTAAAAGTTTAAGGAGGGAAAGCGAGGAGTTTGCTTGTCGTAGGATATTATTTATATGGGCATCCCATTTCAAATTAGAAGAAATTGTAATACCAAGGAGTTTAAGAGATGTGACAGAGGTTTCAGGAGGTATAGGAGCAAGAAAAAGGGGAGGGGATTTAAGGAAACTTACTGAGACTATTGCGGATTTAGAAGGGTTAACAGTCATGTCAAGGGAAGAGGCCTCACAGGCAATATCTTGGAGTATGCCCATTGGGTTGCTAAAAATGTTTTTATGACATATCTCTAAAACTGTCAAGTCATCGACAAATTTCCATCTATTGTCATAAAGGGTTGAAAGGCTATTAATCATAAGTGAAAAAAGGAGAGGGCCTAGAATAGTCCCCTGAGGAATGCCATTAAATATGGGGAGATGATCTGAGAAACAATTTAGATATTTTACTGCTTGAGATCTATTAGAAAGAAAAGAGGCAACGAGCTTAACAAGGAAAGTTTCAATGTGAAATTCATTTATAAGTTTATCTATGAGTAAATTGTGGTTAATCAAATCAAAAGCTTTTTGAAGATCAATAGAAATTAGATTAAGCCAAGTGTTGGGTTTTTCAAGTAATTTACCCATAGTATCAACAAGATGGATCAGGTAATGAGAGGTTGACGTGGATTTGAGATTACCAAACTGTCTAAGATTAATGAGGGGGAGGACTTTCATCTTAAGCCAGTCTGCGAGAAAACTTTCATACAATTTTGAAAAAATCGAGGTGAGGGTAATAGGACGAATGCCATCAAAGCCAGGCTTCCCATTTTTCTTTTTGATTGGGGTAATAAAGCCTTGTTTCCAATATTGAGGGAACTGTCCAGATTTGGCAATTTCATTGAACAGAGTGGATAGGGGTTTTGAGAGGTAATCACTGAAAGCTTTAATCAGAGGAACAGGAATATCTAAAGGGCAAATGCTTGATCGTTTAAGTTTTTCAATTTTTTTTACAACATCAAGTGGAGAAATATGTGGGAGTGAAAAAGGAACAGGAATATCTGGAAATTTGTAAGATAGTGGTGGGAGACTCTGGACAATAGAAGCCGAAAACTTATTGAGGTTTTTAGCTGTGGTCTTTGGAGGTTCATTTATATTAAAATTTAGTTGTTCTTGACTCTTACCGGTAAGTTTTTTAATTTCAGAGTACCAGTTCTTTGGTTTATCATGGCACAAGTATTTAATTTTATTTTTATAATAGGCTCGGGCAGCTTTTCTAATTTGACTTTTTAATTCCTTTCTTAACTTACTTGCTTCAGCTAAATTACCCCTCTTAAATAAGCTTATTTTCGTGCGGATTAAAATTTTTATGTGATTATTTATGTAAGGTTTATCAGTGGAGCACTTTCTGATTTTTTTCCGGGAAACATAATGAATAGGAATCAATTAGTTTTTTGTGAAAAATCAAAATTTTGTCATCAAGGTTATTAGAATTATAAAGGTCTGACCAACTTTCACTGGTCAGCCATGACCCAAAAGAAAAAAGTCTTGCATCACTGAGGGGACGGCAAACCCCAATGGAGGTAGTAAAGGAATGTTCAATGGCTGAGGAGGGAGAAAAAAGAAGACAATAGTGGTAACTGCCTCCTAGTGGTGGCAGTGCTTGCGGGGAATTGTAATACTTACTCATGTTTGAACAAATAACATCCAGAGAGGTGTTACCTTTTGTTGTAGATATTTTAACCAGTTGTTTAATATTAAGAGACGTGCAGATAGAGTCTATCCTCAGGTCATTCGCATCGCCAAGTAAGCAAATACCAGCGTTCGGATACTTTGATAACACAAAGTCAGCACTTATAAGAAATTGTTGGATAAAATTGCGTTTCTGGTCAATACTTTGGTTAGGGGAATGATAAAAGACGGCGGTTACAATTAAATTGAAAGGGCGGGGAAGTACTTTCGGTCGAAGACTCAGCCATAGAATTTCATCATAATCTGATAAGTTGGGGGTGGGGATGAGTTTAGGTTGGAGGTTATCTCGGACAAAAAATAATATACCACCCCCTTTTTTCCCGAGAGGGTGATCGGGAGGGCGAAGTCTTATAAACTGAGTATAATTGCAAATTTTTAGGAAATCTGGGTTCTGGGACTGAACCTCTGTCACAGCAATAATATTAATTTTATGTATTTCGGAGATACCCTCGAGTTCGGTAATTTTGTCAAAATTCAGGCTCTCAGCATTGGTAAGTAGGAAAGTTGGAAATTTAAACCAATTTGGGTATTGGGATTTTTTTTCAATTCGGGATGGAGTTATTTGGGGTTGAAGTTTATGAGAAGGGTGCTGTGGGTAAGGGTGTGGTTTTGAGGCATTATTAATAGGCGGGACTGGACCGGGCTTGAGAGAAAAGGAGGACAGCGAACAAATTATGGGAATATTATTAAGTTGGGATGGAACTACGGTGGAATTTGTCTTACTATTTGAAGTCTTAGAAATTTTGCATGGATGTGTTACCTGTGGATCATTCTGCCTGCTTACTCTTAAACCAGAGTCATACTGGTAGGGTAGCTAGGGGGGATAAAGTGCAAGGGAAGGGAGAAAGGTTTCCAGGTGATCTGGGAATAAGTCAAATTGGGAGTGATCTTTATATGGGGGTTGGGGGGGGGCAAGATGATGCTGAGGGAGGGAAGTAAGGTAGGGGGTGTTTGAGAGGGGAGGGGTTGGGTTTGTTTCGGCAAATAACGGGTGGAGTCCAGAACCGGTCGGTAACTTCTTGGACGCACGGAGAAGAACGGAGTCGAAAGGAAGGGGATTTTTGAGAGGAAAATGAGTAAGGGGGGTTTGGGGATGGTCCGAATTGAGTAAAGTGATTGTGGGGGTTGGACTGACTGGGCAGGCGTAAGTACATTGGGCGGAGGATTGTTTCGAGGGATGGGTTCCTGAGGAATAGACATGTGTAAGTTCACACCTTTTTCACCACCTACGTGTCTATTTGCGTACTCACTTTTTCTGTTATAAATTACGGGTCCTTTACTCCTTTCGTCTTGGCAAAAATTTTAAAACATTTACTATATAGTTTCTTCACAGAACAGTTCGAGCATGGTTATGTTTATCTTGGACGAAACGCTTTCTCTAATTGTCAAACGGGAAAGGATACTCCCAGGTAGAGGTGTGTGGAATTTTGATATCAGAGTTCTTTCTCACCTACTGTTTTTGGATAGTTAATAAGGTGCCTTATCGTTAAGGGGCTGAGCACCGGGACTGCGTTCATTTTCTTCTCAGCATATCCTTTTTGGGATATTTTAAAGCAAAAAGAGAATTTATTTCTCGTATAAAATTGTTCAATCGTGCACTTAGAGATTACGGTTCTCTTATAAAATTGTTTGTGCATGGCTAGCATATATTAGCTTTTGCGGTGATTCCTTGGTTGATCACAGGGGAATTGATGTTTGGATTTGGAATGGGTTGGCATCAAACTTTAGTGACTTCTTCAACATATTGTCTCCAACTTGTAGGAGGTGTATATTGTCACTGAGGGGTTACTCACTGGGGTTGATTTTGGTTTTCTTAATTCAGTGGTTGGTTTCCAGGTCCATTTTTCAGAAATTATTTCGTAACATTTATGGAATACAGAGTTAGGAACTTTTCGCATTTGATAGAGGTGATAGGATGGATTCTGAGAAATGGTCAAAAGAGATTCGACAAGAGAATCTGCAACACATAAATAATTTTTGGGTTCATCAAAAATGGCGGCTGAGCCAGTTTCAGCTGCATTATTTGAAAAACGAACAGAATTTAAGTAAAAAAATCATGTTTTTTTAACTGAAAGTAAGGAGCAACATTAAAACTCAAAACGACCAAAAATTTTTCCGTAAATGAAAGGTTGTCCCCTCCTCAATACCTTGCTCTTTACGCTTAAGTTTGTCTGTTTGTCCAAATTTGTGATCTTTATGCCCTTATACAATCCACTGGTCACAATCAGTTTATATAGAAAAAAGAAACAGAAACAAAATACAATCAAATCAAAAACTATTGCCAACCATTCAAAACACAAAAGTAAGCCACGAGAAAGGCTGCACATAAGGTAATAAAATAATCACTTACTCACTGTCACAGAAAGAAGAGCAAAAAGGAGAAGAGAACAAAATATAGATGAATAAAAACTCTACAGTAAAGTTTATTCAGGAACAATTAAAAATTTGTTCAGGAAAAAGTAAGGAAAAATTAATCACATGAAAATAAAAATGGTAAAAGTCTATTGAAGGTGCCAAACAAGTGGTATTCTTAAACCAAATCGGGAAGGGTGCTCCATATCAAATGACGCGCAACAAACAGATTAAAATCAGATCTTATTGTTGGTGTATACGGAATTTGGATATTTAGAGAACTACGAAGCTGAAAATCTGACCGATCAGATACAAAAGAAGACGTAAATCTTAGAGACCTAGGAGTATCACCAAGAAGCTGAAGAAAAGCGAAAGACCTACAGGAAAGAATATAAAGTTTTTTAACATCAAGTAACGGTTTAGTTTCTGGACGATTTACACCCTGGATAAGATTTATAGCTTTATTGTAGGTGCTGGAAAGCGGTTTGAGAAAAGAAGGGAAAGTAGACATCCATATGACTTAACAATAGGAAACATAAGAATGAATTTAGCTATGAAATAGTATACTTAGAATTGGTCCATGAAAATTATGTTTGAGTTCTCTTAGAATTAGAATAGGAAGCTTCTTTAAAAGTTCTACCAGCTTACTCATTATATCAATTTATCAAAAAGAATCCCCACTCAATAGAATGTCAGCAAAATGTCTTCTTTACATTCACGCACAACAAAAATAAGCTCGTAAACACCTCCATTATTAGTTATAGCTGTTAAATCATTGACTGATTTTGCAAATACTTTTAGTGCAGTGTCATCCGTGAATCAAGTAATATATAGAATCTGCAGATAAAAGCACATCATGTCCCATAGACTGGATAAAATAAAGGGCCCAGCCCAGGGCCCTAGGGTACACCACCCTTCACTGGAATAGACGAGGAGACTACATGATTTAAAACGACTTTGAGAGACCTATCGTAAAGGTAAGTCTGAAAATATCTTAGACAAAATCAATTTATTCCATGACTTCTCATTCGATGAAGCAACATTTTTTAGTCAACAGTGTTAAACGCTTTTCTAATTTCAATGAAAATTGACATAGGTACTTCATCTGAGTTTAATGTACAGCTACAGTTTGAACCAGGTGCTGTAAGGAGTGCGACCAGGGCACGTCGACCAGGGCACGTCGTATCGAAGGAGTTGTCGTAGAAACTTGAAATGAACCTTTTGAAACCCAAACTGTTTCTGACTCAAAGGCTTATTCATCTGAAAGAAATTATTAACCTGTTTATTTACCGCTTTCTTCAGTCATAGGCAGCGAAATAGTGCTGCCTAAGTAAAGAACGATGTTGGCAGAATGTATTATTTATTTATTTTTTTGGCTTGTTTAAGACCAGGGTATTGGTTAGAATCAATTGAATAGGAGACAAAACTCTACTCAAATGACAGACATAAATACCAGTGAGCAATCGTTTTCCCTAGAAAAGGTTAGAAAATACATTTTTATTCATGTTTTCATTGAACAAAATAATCAAATAGAATAAAATTGCTCTTTCGTGAATTTCAAAATGTACTTTATATCTTCAACAAAAACAAATCATCGGATTTTCGTTTTTTCATTGAACAAAACTGAAAAAAAATTGACATCGGAATCAAACTGACGTCATTATTGAGGGGTTTTTGGCTCTGAAATTTCTGCAAATTAGTTTCCATAATAAAAGAATAATAATAATTACCATTTCCAAATGAGCTACAAATGGTAAGATTTTCTCACTAGACAGTTTTCTTAGGACTTTGGTGTTTTCTCAAATGCAAGTAATGAACAACAATCAAAATTTAAACGAACAGAAATTATTCCGTATACAAGGGTGCTACCCCACCTCAACTCCCAGCTTATTTACAGTAAAGTTTCATAGTAGGTTTAAAACAATTCACATTCCAATTTAAGGTCCCTTATGCATCAGCAATTGTCAAACAGTCCGTGATAACGAGTTGTAAGTAAAGAGCGACCCGGCTCAGTGGTAACCGAAACTCTAAAACGGAATTTTAATACAAACAGATACATCAAACGAATCAGATTTTAATGCTAATTTGAAATATATAAGCTTTATCAGGTTTAGTGTTACCCATCTATCTACAAAAATGTGGAATTTTGCATGTTTTGCCAGAAGAAAGATCACGGATGCGTGTTTATTTGTTTGTTTTTCTTTTTTACCAGGGATGATCGGATCGACCCAGTGGTCCTAGAATATCGTGGGAGGGCTCATTGGAACGGAAATTAAAAGCTATAGTGCCCTTTTTAAATGACCAAAAAATGGAGGATGACTAGGCCTCTCTCACGCTCATTTTTTCCCAAAGTCATCCGATCAAAATTTTGAGATAGCCATTTTGTTCAGAATTATTGAAAATATGATGACTGTATCTTTCAGGAGGACTTAATCCCCCAAAGTCCCCGTGGGGAGGGCTGAAAGCTATAAACTTTACCCAATGTTAACATAAGTAGGAAGGGGCAGGAGGCGCGACGAATACAAGATCATTGACCCCCAACGAGGTAGAATACGACGAGTACAAGATGACAGCCAATCAGAGGGCTAGAATTCTACGAATAAAAGATCACGTGTCTTTTTTTAGGCCAATCTGAGGCCTAGAATCCTTGTACGTTTATTTGCATAGATGTATCGATGTTTATTGTTTATTGTATTGGTGGTTATTTGATTTTTATTGTATGGATGTTAATGTGTATGGATGTTTATTACTTATTGTATGGTGTTTATTTGGAAGTTCAATTATATAGATGTATGGATGTCTATTGTTTATTGCATCGGTGTTTATTTGATGTTTTTTGTATAGATGTTTATGTAAATGGATGTATGAATGTTTATTGTCTATTGTATGGTGTCTATTTGGTTTTTTATGTGTATGGATGTATGGATGTCTATTCTTTATAATATTGGCGTTTATTTGATGTTTATTGTATGGATGTTTGCGTATATGGATATTTGAATGTTTATCTTTCATTGTATGGTGTTTATTTGGATGGTTATTTGTAAGGATGTTTATTGTTTTCTGTATTGGTGATTGTTTGATACTTATTGTAGGGATGTTTGAAACCCCCTTGGAGATTGTAGGAGCTTGAAATCCCCTATCCCTCCCCCTTGAAAAAATAAATAGATAATGCATTGTGCCAACATCGTCCTTTACTTAGGCAGCGTTATTACACTGCCTATAACTGCAGAAAGTGGTACATAGGCGGGTCTATAATTTCCTTCAGATGAATAAGCCTTTGAGTCAGACAGAGTTTGG
>JAQQPU010010946.1:0-11951 GCA_029168905.1 Artemia sp. Kazakhstan ARC1039 | reverse complement strand
AAAAAAAATAAATAATGCATTTTGCCAACATCATCCTTTACTTAGACAGCGCTATTGCGCTGCCTATGACTGGAGAAAGTGGTACATACACAGGTCTATAATTTCCTTCAGATGAATAAGCTTTTAGTCAGACACAGTTTGGGTTTCTTAAGGGTTATTCCACGCCGTACTCCTTACAGCACCTGGTTTAAACTGTTAGCTGTGAATTAAACTCAGGTGATGTACCTATGTCTATTTTCATTGACATTAGAAAGGCGTTTGGCACTGTTGACTACCAAATGTTGCTTCATCGAATGAGAAGTCTTGGAATAAATGGATTTTGTCTAAGATGGTTTAAGGGTTATCTCTGCGGTAGGTCTCTTAAAATCGCTTTAAATCATTTAGTCTCATCGTTTTTTTCCTGTGAAATGTGGTGTACCCCAGGGCTCTCTACTGGGCCCTTTACTTTATCTAGTTTACGTGGACATGATACGCTTTTATCTGCTGAACCTATATATTAATTCTTTTACGGATGACACTGCGCTAACAGTTTTTCCAAAATCAGTCAATGACTTAACAGCAATAGCTAATTATGAAGATGTTTACGAGCTTATGTTTGTTGTGCGTGAATGTAAAGAAGACATTTTGCTGACATTCTGTAGAGTGGGGATTCTTTTTGATTAGTTGATATAGTGATTAACCTGGTAGCACTTTTAAAAAAGCACCCTATTCTAATTCTAAGAGAACTCAAACATATTTTTCATGGACCAATTCTAAGAATCCTATTTCATAGCTAGATTTATTCTTATGTTTCCTATTCCCCAGTCATATGGACTCGGTTATTTATTGTAATTTCTGTTCGTTCTGGGTTTCATTTATTTATCGATTCTGATTTGTGGTAGTTTAACGCTGGGTTGATTATTTGATTTTGTTTTCGCTCATTTTTGGTCTAATTCTTTGGTTCAATTCTTTGCTTTTCGTTGAAAAACTTATTTTGTGAAGAAGTTTTCAATTAATTTCTGTTCGTTTTATATTGACACAGTCTTTTCAGGGAAAAAGAAAATAATACTTTAAAGCATTTCATTTCCTTAAGACTTTATAGTTTAACCTTCTATTTGTATGATCAAGAATAATTTTCAGCTGTTTTTAACAACGTACATCCTTTTAAAATCTGGACACAAATAGTAGTGTTTAATTTAGTTGAATACCTCCTCTAGTTGACCTGAAATGGAAAAAAAATCCGTTTACTTTCTGTGTAGCTTGGATACACTTACGCTAATTTGATTTGGTTAAATTTTAAGAGAAGAAGTAGCCCCAAACGTTTGAACATAATACCTTCAGTCGTTCTTGGGATACTGATGAGATACCTTATTGGGAATTAGCATTAACACATTGCATTTTCATTTAATGTTAAGACAATATTTAGTTTTTAAACATAATGGGCAAATGGGAAGGTGGGGGTGGGAGGGGTATTAGTTGCCCTTCAATACCATCCGACTATGAAAAAAGGGCATCAGTCCTTTCTATTTTCTATCGAATGAGCCCTTTTCGAAGTTCCTACGACAACTCCTTCGATACGAAGTGCCCTGGTCTAAACAAAAAAAAAAAAAAATATAATGCATTTTACCCATATCGATCTTTACAATGAAAATGTAAAGGCTTCCAATCACTTTAGACTATTAAAAATGGCACTAGGTCTTTTGATTTCCAATCGAATGAATCGTTTGAGTTTCTACAACAACACTTTCCATAAACACCTTATATGCCCCTACGACATAAATTACAACCCTTACCCTAAGGGCTGTAAGGGGGTTGTTATTCTCAAAGACCTAATTTCCAGAACGTTCAACTATGTTAAACAAAATGGCTATCTCATAACATTGATTGGATGTGTTTGGGTAAATGGTGGGCGTGAGAGGGGCGTTGGTTGCTCTTCAATCAATTTCGACTATTAAAAAAGGCACCAGCCCTCTCAAATTCCAATTGAATGAGCCTCTTTTGAAGTTTTTAGGATAAAACCATCTATAAAAACATTATATGCCCCCAGGGCACAACTTACAACCTTTGTCCTGAGGGCTCTGGGGTGTTGACATCCTCAAAGACCTAAATTCCAGAACTTTCAACTACGTTGAACGAAATGGCTATCTCAAAATTTTAATTGGATTTGTTAGGGTAAAAGATGGGCGTGAACCTTTTTTGAAGTTTGTACAACAAAATTTTCTGTAAAAACCTTATATGCCCCCAGGGCATAGCTTACAACCCTTGCCCTGAGCACTGTGGTGGAGTGTTCTCCTCAAAACATAATTTCTATCTGGAAATCAACTACACTGAACAAAATGGCTATCTCAAAATTTTGATTGGATGTGTTTCGGAAAATGGTGGGCGTGGAAGAGGTGTTCGTTCCCTTCCAATCACTTTTGAATGTTAAAAAGGGCACAAGTCACTACGGTTTCCGATTGAATGAGCCCTTTTCGAAGTTTCTACAATAACTTCTTTGATACGAAGTGCACTGGCCTAAAGGAAAAAAAATAATACATTGTGCCAACATCGTTCTTATATGCCCCCAGGGCATAACTTGAAACTCTTGCCCTAAGGGCTGTGGGGAAGTGTCCTCCTCAAACACATTTTTCTATCTGGAAATCAACTACGCAGAACAAAATGGCCATCTCAAAATTTTGATTTTATGTGTTTGGGGAGATGGTGGGTGTGGAAGGGGTGTTAGTTGCCTTCGAAGTTTCGAAGTTTCTACGATAACTCCTTCGATACGTCCGGTTCGAAGTGCCCTTGTTTAAAGGAAAAAAAAATATAATACATTTTGTCAACATTGTTCTTTACTGTTGCGGTCAAACAGGTATGCTCATGGGCTAAAATTTGATAAATATAAGCCTGAGTTTGTCACTTGACTCAGGGGCTCTCATTTTGTGCCCAATTCCGCTACAAGCTAGGAGGAGAATCATTACATACTATAGCTTCAAGTTGTTCATTTGGGAAGTTTTAAATGATAAATTCGTCTCATTTTTCTAAGGAAAAGAATGTCAGCCTTGAAAAAGTGTAAAATGTTGGCTATCGTGTTCATCAGTTTGAAACTTGCGAGAAGATGGTCGAGGTAACTGATGGAAAATTTAAGGATGGTGCAGAAAAACTGAAGCGAAGAAAGAAATTTCTTAGGCTGGAAAAGACACAAAACAGAGAAAATCAGCAAAACTTTTTGCCGTTTTTTTATATTTATGGGCTAGGACAAGAAATTGGTCTTAACTTCTAAGTTGTTTTTTTTTCATATGACTCTTGCTGTTGATTACTTATGGGCAAATTTTGATATCAAAAGCCTGTCAGTCTATTAACGCTGCGTCCGTTATATCATTTCCATTTACACGAATATTGATCCAATTAGGTGCTTAGATGACAACAGTTTGGACAGATTCTCACCCAGTTGAGGTCCACTGAGTCGACCCTATGGGCTATTGTTGCCTTGGTTTAATTTGTGTGTTTTTATGTTTTTTCTTAGTTTCGAGAAATTAGGGCGGCGGACTCCGCCAAAAGGACTATAAAGAAGATATAAAAACGGAAAACCTTCAACAGTGCACAAGTCCATTGTTCAAATTAACTGGCGAAATAGAACTAAAATCGAGTTTTTTCAACCCTTGTACATTTGAGAAGATGTAGTAAATCAGGAACGATTCAAGAATAAAATAGCAAAACGAGTGGAAAGTAAATATATGTGTCCAAACGGAAATCCTACAATTATTAGACGGAAAAACGGAAACCTATACTGAAAAGCTACAGCTTAGAAGAAACTTTCAAACGTAACAGGTTTTGGGTATTCTTAGTAGAGTTATGAAGCACAGTTTGGTCCGTATCAGAAATGAGTTGAATGAGTGCCTTTGCCTGGGAGGTCATGACGTTTGTAGGGCATTCGACTCTGGAATATATAAAAACGTAAGAAAAATACATATAAACAGATTTTTGATAAGCTTTTTAAAGTTTTTTTTGTAACCCTCCCCAGGCCGAGATTTACCAATAGGCCCGGGGTTAAGGGTGCAATAAATTATCGCTGTGTGATTGTTTTTCTTTACAAAAGCTGAACTAATGTGATTTATCGTCCAAGTGCCAGTAGCACTCCTCCGCCATGCTGGAGGTTTCAAAGCTTTAAATACGGACCTAACACCCCCCCCCCTAAAAAATCTTAATTTTCTAAAAAAAAAAGAATTCTTACTACCTTATACGCTAATAAGAACTCTATTAGCGCCATTCGTCTTGATTCTCTAAAAATTATGAATTTTAATTACCATTATTTGCCAATTAAAATGATTAACTACAATAAAAACGGGACCTATATAAGAATAACGGCTAATATTTAGCAATTAAATGTATTAAATTAAAAGGTACTTAAGTATTAAACATACTCTTTTATATCCAGTCATGAAACCAGTCTCGAAAAACCCGCCAGATGGGTCTATCCAGACAATAGACCGCTATAGAGCAATGCAATGCAAAGTGTGGTTTTCATTGTAATTACGATATTTAAACTGTTGTTTTGGGGGTTTGGGGGGGAGGTACCTACGGTAGATTACATATTTAATATATTTTTTTGCTTAACCCCCCCCCCCCCTCCCACCCTCTAATGTGCGAATATATTGCCCAAATTTGTTTCTAAACTAGTATATATTCATCCTATTTTGTTTTGTTTCATTAGCATTAACCAAACTTGACTTCTTTAGCAGTATATAAAAGAGTACGTTTAATACATAAGTATCGATTAAAATATACAATTACTAACAATTGAAAAGAATTTTCGTCGGGCAATATTTTTAGTCACCGATTTTTCATGCTCAGGTCAGAACTTAGGATACTAGGTTCTAAGATACTAGTTCTAAGTTCTACAATACTGAGTTTTTCATGCTTAAGTTGAAACTTAAAATACTAAGTTGGGTCATTCGATTAATTTGCACTAAAATCAGAGTTGTCATCTCTGCTGTTTTATGAACCGCGTTTGTGAAGCGTCGTCTTAATCAGTGTAGTGAATCTTAAAAATCTTATACGCGAACTGGGGAGAGCAGATTTTGCCATTGACATAATGAATAGAAGAGACCACACCTTTCTTTCCTTTTTTAGTTAGCTTATTGGTAGATATAATATGAAGATCATAAGAGGCCATGCCTGACTCATCTTTGTGACCAATAACAATTCGAAATCAGTAACAGAGTACTGCTTCAATACTAAAATGAATAGAAAAATAAAACGGGGACCTGCTCTAGCATATTACGGGCTGTTAATCTTATTCATGGCTTGATCCCAAAAATAAGGTTCTGTGACGGCTATTTGCCAATTGGGAGAAGTCACTACACCGAATAAGAGGACGACACGTTATGGGGATAATTCTAAGCTCTACAGATAGGCTATTTGTTTGTTTTTTTCTGGATTTTTCGTATGCTACTTTATGGCAGACAATATTTTAACTTTGAAAAATTTTTGTTTTACATAAAAAGCTGTAAATGAATTTTATGTCAGACTTTTTTATACCCGAGCCATATCTGAGGGTCGGCCGGGTCGAGGTAAAGGCTGATTCTCAATGAGATTTTACTAGCACTGAGAGTTCAGCTAGCGTTAATTTGAGCCAATTAGATTTTTCACAGCTTACTTTTCTTTGAAAGACTTCTTTTCGGATTTTTTTTGTTCAGCGTAGCTGAAAGTTCTGGAAATTATGTCTTTAAATATGACAATCCTCCGCAGCACTCAGGGCAAGGTTTGTAAGTTATGCCCTGGGGCATATGAGGTTTTTATAGAAATTGTTGTCGTAGAAACTTCAAAAAGGGCTAATTTGACTGGAAATTGAAAGGGCTACTGCCCTTTTTAATAATCAAAGGTAATCGGAGGGAGAATCACTCCCCTCCCGCGTCCATCATTTCCCCAAATGCTTTCGATCAATATTTTAATATGGCCATTTTGTTCAACGTAGTGAAAGGTCTTGAGATTGTGTCTTCAACGACAATACCCCCCCCCCCCCAATAGCCCTCAGTACAAGGGTTGCAAGTCATACCTTTGGGGGAAATAGAGTTTTCATTGAAAGTGTTGTCGCAGAAGCTTAAAAAAGAGCTCATTCGGTTGGAAATTTATAGGACTAGAGCCTGTTTTATTAGTCGAAAGTGATCAGAGGGTAAATAACCCCCTCCCCACGCCCATCATTTCCCATAACATTTCCAATCAATTTTTTTAGATAACCATTTGGATCAAGGTATATGAAAAGTCCGGAAAGTATGTCTTTGAAGATAACAAAGCCCCCCAGCCCCCAGGGCAAGGGTTGCCCGCCATTTGGATCAAGGTATATGAAAAGTCCGGAAAGTATGTCTTTGATAATAACAAAGCCTCCCAGTCCCCAGGGCAAGGGTTGCCCATTATGTTTAAAAAATAAATGTTGCTTTAAAATTAAATCAAAACACACTCTTTGGATGCTGTTTGCCAATAAGACATCTCAGTAATATACCAAGAACGACTGAGGGTATTAAGTTCAAATTTTCGAGGCTACTTCTATTACTTCTTCTTACTAAATCAAAAGAGTGTAAGTATATCCAGGCTGTGAAAGAGCATAAATATAATTTTATGGGGAATGGTATTAACTTTTATTTATCAAGCCATCTAGAGGATGTATATGACTAAATTAAAGAATTAATATTTGTGTCATGATTTTCAAAACAGTTTATGTTGTTAAAAATTGCTGAAAAGGTTTTTCAGCAATATAAAACGTCAATATAAAACGAAGAGAAATTAATTAAAAAAAACTTTTTCCACAAAATATGGTTTTTCAAAAAAAGTAAAGAACTCCATTAAACCAAAAATGAACAAAAATAGAATTAAATAATCTACCAAGCATGCAACTACCACCAATCAGTATCAATAGATAAATGAAACCAAAAACGAATATAAATTAAAATAAATAACAGAGTCAAAGTCAAAACGAGCAGAAATTAATATGACTTGGGTTCAAAACCCTTATGTTTTCTAAGAGCCAGAATATAATTTTTTCTTTACTGAAAAAATTCTTTTAAATGCTTTCACTTTTATAACTTTAAGAACTCAAAAATCAATTAAGATTTTAAGGAATAAATATCAGCATATGTATATTAAACTGACAATGCACATTCAACTGAATTTTTTCAGTAAGGTACAATTTATATTCTGGCTTTTAGAAAGCATAGGATTTTAGAACCCTACTCACATCAATTTCTGCTCATTTTGAAATTGATTCTGTTATTTATTTTAATTTCTGTTTGTTTTGGGGTTCATTTATTTACTGATACTGACTTGTGGTAGTTGTATGCTTGCTTGATTATTTGATTCTTTTTTTGTTCATTTTTGATTTAATGGAATTCTTTATTATTTTTTTTTGAAAAACTTATTTTGTGGAAAGTTTGCACTTCCAAGGAATGTTGAGAGGGGTTTTGAACTCAATCAGAAGACATATATGTATCCAGACTGTCAGAATATTTTTTTTCTACATCCTACCAAGCAAACGCTGACGTCACAGTCGCAAAGAAAAGAGTTTAAAGAGCCCGAAATAAAGAGAACTAAGTCATGACTCTGATGCTTATTCATTCTCCTATTTTAGTTTCATTCATATGTGATATTTTCAACGTTTTCCCATGTGAATTCTTTCATGTATATTATTTGTAAAGTACTGTATAATCAAAATCTTAGTTCAAGAACCGGTCTAAACGTTGATTTCAAATTGAATGAAATCTATACAATAATTATATGGAACACTAATAACAACTCACTGCAGCACCAAGCCGCCTTAGGTCAACACAGCTATGCACGCTCCTCCTTCATCCCAATCTTTCAAAGCCTCTTTCTTTACACCCTCCCTAGAAGTTCTCATTTTCCTTAAATCGTTCCTTATGACACCCGCCTACCCCATTCGGGTATGACCTGTATTTCGTTTGGCCCTAGACGGTTGCCCGACAAGAACGATCTTGGGCAATCTGTCATCCTTCATCCGCAGAACATGACCTAGCCATCTCAATCTTTCCCTCACCATGGCCTTAGAAAGCAGGATTGACCCATCTTTTTCGTTACTGTTTGAGATACGGTCAGCCAGTCGGATACCCAAAACAATCCGTAGATAATTTCCCTGGAAAACATTTAGCAAATCCTCCTCCGTTTTTCGGAGTGCCCGAACTTCAGAACCATACTCGACCACTGGAGCTTCCTATATTCTAATCTTGGTTTATAGACTTACCTTCCTATTCTTCTAAACTTTTTTCAAGTGTCAAAATACACCCTGGGCCTTGGATATTTCACTTTTAACATCTTCATTGCAGGTACCATCTTTACTAATAATATTACTTAGGTAAGTGAAACTGTCCACTTGACTGATCTTCTTCACCTTCACGTTTTCCTAGTCTTAGAGTCTTAGTCTTCTTAACATTAATTTTCAAACCTAACTTGCATCCTGAACTTCCAAAACCTCCAAAAATTCATTTATTTTTGCTATAATTTTCATCTAGGATACTTAAATCATCAGCAAAATCTAAGTCTAGGAGAGTTTTACTAAAAAAACAATAATAATTCAAATTTTAAACCACCAGAAATTTCTATCAAACGATAAATGAAACGGAAAACTAACAGAAATTGAAATGAATAATCATATCAAACGTAATTAATTTGAATGCTCATATCACTTCAAATGAACAAAAATTACTGCAAATGGGGGTTTGGCTACTGCACTTCTCCTCCTCCCATAAAAGTAAAAGTTTTATTGTGTTATTCGATTTTACTGAAAAAAATATATTATAAACTTTTTCTTACATTTATAACATCGAAAAATAAAATAAAAATTACAATAAAATACTATTTTGAATTTCTACGATTTCCAGGAGTTACTATTATTCTACATTAAAAATTCAGTTTATATTGATTAGTCATTTCCAATCATCTTGATTAATAGTGATATATATTATTTTTCGTCAATGTTTTGAAAAACTAAAGCACGCTTTTCAAAATATATAGTTCTCAATAAAACGCAAATGACACAATAGGCTTTAGAACTTTTGTGATTTGGAGAGGGGAAAGGGGCAGTAGCCCAACTCCTGTTTGCAGTATTTTTGTTCGTTTTATGTCTGAATTAGTATTCAATTCAATTCTTACTCGTTTTAGGATTTATTGTACATCTATATCAGTATCCGGTATCTTTTTGATATGGCTTTTTATTTTAATTTTTTTTTTTTTGGGGTTTTATTTATTCTTGTACAGTGATCTCTGGTCCTTTTAAGTTTGAATTATAATAGAATTTTATTTATGCTTCTTTGAAGTTTAATATGACTCCTTACTTTTCTTTGAAAGACTTCTTTTCGGATTTTTTTTTAATTAATACATGCACACTGTCAATTTTACATACAAGGAATATATCTAATAGTTAGACAGAATTCACAGACATTACCAGCGTATTAGACTATCAAAATTGAATTTGCCGTTATTAATATTCTAATAGTGAAGAGCCAAATTTTCTGCAACTCTGGGCTTTTGTTTCTTTACTTTTCTTTTGTTTTAATCCGAAGAATGGAAAACTGTTCAAAAATGTATTTTGCTCTCATGAAAGCGTTCAAGCTTTCAAGCCTCCTACAAATGAAACTCGAGCTTCATTATAGGCAGAGGGAGGGGGGGGGAGGGGACTGAAGCACTGGGGTTGTTGTGGCAAATTTGATTTTGACATCCAGAATATGTAGTTTCCTTTTTCTAGTTTCTTAATTTCTGGCCAGTTTTAAATTGACTTAGTTTTTGTAAATGTTAATAATATAAAATCTAAGGCCAGTGCCTTTGATTCTTTATTCATTATGGGGATGATTTTTATGCTCACCTTTAGCTTTGAATAAACCAGGCAACCTAGATGAAGCAATAATTTTGGCCAATCCTATGCTGGTCCGGCTTGTTTAAATTTGACAGTGTCGGCAGGAAAATTCAAACAAAAACACAAATACTATTCTATGTACTGATACCAAAACTATTTTCAAATCACGGGATTAACCTAATACAGCGATACATACTTAAGGTATACCACCATACCCCTAAAGATTATAAAATTATACAGGTTAACAATGAATAATTTCTTAGACCACACTGCTTTTCCATTAAAAACAAAAAAAATTTTTAAACACGAAAAACGGGTTTTAATTTTCTAACAAGCAGTGAACTACAAAACAATTAATTATGCACAAAAGCTCCGAATATTTCGGCCCCACATCCGGGAGCCTTTCTCAACGGAAAAAAAAATAAATAAATAAAGCAAAAAAAAAAAAAAACAACTTAAATTACATTACAATAAGACATACTAAACACATAAAGAGAACAAAAAGCAAAAACGAAAGAAAAATATAAATAAATAAGAACAAAACTCACATATTAATTAAACACTTCCATGCACTGAATGTCTTTCAACTGGCCTCCTCTCAGTATATAAATGGAAATATATTAAATAAACACTTCCATGTACTGAATGTCTATATTGATTCTACTCGCCTCCTCCCAGTATATAAATTGAAATCTATCAAAAATGAAGAATATATTTATACTTAGACCAAAACAATAAAAGGTCAACTAACCCCCCGGTCCATAACCCTTAATTAAATTTCACAAGTTCATCAGCCATTTTATGAATTATAAATTGAATGGATTCGTTTTGTTGCAAGCTTAGCTGCAGTTCGTTTACTTTTCTCATCATTTAACCCATTCTGACCTTTGTTCGCAAGGTCATCTTTCGTTTCAGAAATATTATTAAAATCAGTATTGGTTGAATATCTTGCCTGCATTTTAATTAAACTATTATAAATTGAATTGATCCCAAATTCCCCTTCATCTCTATTGATACTAGTACCCCCATATATTATCTTTTTTATTTCTATAATTTCCCTGAAGCTTTGTAAAAGTCCTACAGACGTATCTACTATTTTTGTTTGATCAAATAAAATACTGTGATGAGGAAAATTATAAAGATGTTCTGCAACCGCTGACTCAAACGTTTCTGGTGTTTTGTTTTGTTTTAGAGCGTAATCTATTGCATTCTTGTGTTGTTCTAGCCTATTTTCTAAAGTTTGTTGCGTTCTACCCACATAAAATTTTCCACAAGAACATGGAATTTTGTATACTCCCTTTTGCAAATTTCTCGGTATCTTGTCTTTCCCTTTATTTAACAACGAGCTTATATTATGTCCTGATTTAAATGCTGTATTTATATTATGTTTTTTTAATTCTCTTCTTAATTTTTGTGATAAAATTGGTACAAAAGGCAAAGTTATGTAATTTGTTTCTTGATTTGACCCATCTTCTTCTAATATTTTTGGCTCCGTCAACTTTTTTTTCCTCTTTTCAATTATTTGAGAAATCATTTTTTTCCGGATAGCCATTACCTATTAGAATATCCTTAATAAAAATTAGTTCATTTCTTATGTATCCTGGTGATGCTAATTTTAATACCCTATCCACTAAAGAAATAACCACACCCCTTTTTACTTGGATCGGGTGATTTGATGTGAAAGACAAATAACGGTTGTTACTAGTCGGTTTACGGTAAATTGAAAATGCTAGTTCATTATTATTTCTATGGATCAAAATATCTAGAAACGGTAACTTATTCTCTGTTTCCTTTTCAATTGTAAAAATTAACTCTCCTCCCAAATTATTTAAATGTTCCAAGAAACCTTCAATTTCTGATTCCCCGTAATTCCAAATAACTAAAATATCATCCATATATCTGCCCCAAAATTTAGGTTTTAAAAAATATGTTTCTATAGCTAAATTTTCAACATACTCTACATAAATATTTGCTAACAACGGACTTAAAGGCCCTCCCATTGCTAAACCCCTAATTTGATGGTAAAAATTATCTCTAAACTTGAAATAGTTAGTATATCTGCTAGTTATTTTGACTAAATTTAATATAGTTTCCAGTTCAATTCCCGAAGGTAATTCTTCTATCTCATTTT
>JAQQPU010010945.1:2098-18496 GCA_029168905.1 Artemia sp. Kazakhstan ARC1039 | reverse complement strand
CCCCCCCCCCCCACAGCCCTCAGGGCTAAGATTGCTAGTTATGCCCTGGGGGCATATAAGGTTTTTATAGAAAGCGTTGACGTAAAAACTTCAAAAAGGACTCATTCGATTGGAAATTGAGAGGGCTATTGCCCTTTATAATTGTCGAAAGTAATCGGAGGGAAAATTACCCCCTTTCCATGCCCATCCTTTCCCCAAACATTTCCGATCAACATTTTTGATAGAGCCATTTTGTTCAACGTAGTTGATAGGTCTGGAAACTGTCTTTGAGGATGACAACCCTCCCCCCATAGCCCTCAGGACAAGTGTCTCAAGTTATGCTCTTGGGGCATATGAGGCTCTTATAGAAAGTTTCGTCGTAGAAGCTTCAAAAAGGGCTCATTCGATTGGAAATAGAAAGGACTAGTGCATTTTTCATTAGTAGAAAGTGATCAGAGGGAAAATTCCCCCCCACGTCCATCTTTCCAAAAATACTTCCAATCAAAATATTTAGATAGCCATTTTTTTCAACGTATTTGAAAGGTCTGGAAATTACGTCTTTGAGGATAACAAATCCCCCCAGCCCTCAGGGCAAGGGTTGTAAGTTATGCCTTGGGAGCATATAAGATTTTTATAGAAAGCATATAAACTGTATATGTTTATGGTCATATAAACTTTGAAGGAGGCTCAGTGGATTGGTAATCAGACGCTCTAGTGTTTTTTTTAAGAGTCAAAGTAATTCGAGGGCAGCTACCACCCCCTCCACACACACACACATTTCTTATTGTCCCGAAATGCATCTAATAGAAATTATGAGATAGCTATTCTATTCATAATAGTCTAAATGTCATATAACAAGGCTTTTGGGGTTGAAGCAAACCCCAGAGATTAGGGGCAAGGGTTGTAAGTTATGCCCAGGGAGTATTTAAGGTTTCTATGGAAGGGATGGTTGTTTAACTCCAGAAGAGGCTCAGTGCTTTTCCCTTAAGAAGACTATGCCAATATAAAACGAACAGAAATTAATTTTTAAAAAGCTTTTTCCACAAAATAGGTATTTCAAAATAAAGTAAAGAACTCCATTAAACCAAAAATGAACAAAAATAGAATAAAATAATCTACCAAGCATACAACTACCACAAATTAGTATCAATAATCAAATGAAACCCAGAACAAACAGAAATTAAAATAAATAACAGAGTCAAACTCAAAACGAGCAGAAATTTATATGAGTAGGGTTCTAAGCCCCTATGCTTTCTAAAAGCCAGAATATAATTTGTACTTTACTGAATTTGTTTTTAAATGTTTTCAAAAATTGATTAAGATTTTAATGAATAAGTGTCAGCATAAGTGTATTAAACTGACAATACACATTTTTTTCGGCAAATTCATTTGAAATTTTTTCAGTAAAGTACAAATTATGTTTTTGCTTTTAGAAAGCGTAGGGGTTTAGAATCCTACTCATATTAATTTCTGCTCGTTTTGAGTTTGACTCTGTTATTTATTTTAATTTCAGTTTGTTTTGGGTTTCATTTATTTATTTATATTTTGAAAACCTTATTTTGTGGAATTTTTTTTTAATTAATTATTGGAAAAAACGATCAGAAATTAAATAAAACAAGTTTTTTTTTCAACTGTGAGTAAGGAGCCACATTAAAACTTGGATTAATTTATTACGTATATGAAGGGGGTTGCTACCTCCTCAATACCTCGCTCTTTACGCTAAAGTTTGTTTTTAAACTTTTAAAAAAGCTTGCTCTTCTAATTAACCGGCCTTTGTGTTTCAGGAGTCATTCTTAAATAATTGGAATAAAAATTTAGCGTAAACTGCGAGGTATTGAGGAGGGTGCAACCCCCCTCATATACAAAATAATTTTGTTCGTTTTAAGCACAGTTTATAGAATTAGCAGTATGATCATTCTCTATCTCTCCCATTATAAAAACCCGGACAGGGGTGCGAGTGCTCCGGAGAACGTTTTTGCAGATAGAAACATAGGCGTTATCAGATCTTTTCGCGGGTAGACAAGTCAGATTTCTCTTGGACACGAAACAAGTAGAAACCCGCTATTACGAATAATGCACTTGGTAACCATTTCTCAGTGATTGACGATAACAAACTAATCCGCTAAGGCAGAAACAAGTGGGAGGAGCTTTTTGTTCGCACCGAGACCGAAGACCAGAAATTATCTGCGATAAGCTTACTGTCTATAAACTGTGGTTTTAAGTTTGAATTTTGCTCCTTACTATCAGTTGAAAAAACTTGTTTTTCTTTATTTAATCACCATAAAAAGCACCATATAACTTTTTTAATATAAACATTGTTAAAAAAAAACTTCCTTTTTAGAGTTTAGGTTGCTATTGGGCCAAGTCACTCCCTATTTACAGTTCGTTATCACGAACTCATTAATCACAAACTCATACTGTACTGAGTTACATTATGAGTTATCACGAACAAACTCTACTGAGTCATGAGCTCGTTAGTCATGAGCTCATGACTCATGCTTTGTTTCGTTATCACGAACAACAGTATGAGTTTACACGGAAATAGATTTGCAATAGTTAGGAAGAAGAAAGTATAGCCCCGGAATTTAGACCAGTATTTTTTGTTTTGTTTTTTCAGGCTCAAAGATCCAGATACTGGCAAAAATTTTATTACTTGTTGCCAGAAATATTCTGACAGACCTGATGAGCTGTTGCAGGAGAGGGGGTTTCTCGCTTTTAGTATGCCCTGTAGGAGCACACATTTTGAGATTTTTTTTTTATGATAAAGACAGGATAACTATGATTTTGTTTGTTTTATAAGTATGCTCCTCTCATCTTATAGCAAACTGTTCTAACGAAAATGTTCATTCTTTCAGCAAACCATAAAAGACATTTGACCACACCTATTCTAATTTTAAATTGATTAGCTAGTTGTTTTCTTTTTGGAAGAAATTTCAAAAACATAACTTCATTTCCCAAAGTCATGTTTCCTTTCTTCGGAACAACACTTTTCCTATAAACGAGTTTCCTTAAACTGGCACTTGATTTGCATCCTAAATACGCAAAAGACTTGAAGGAAAGAGGATTTTTAATCAGTTGTTGTTATATTAAAGGGACCAACTGAGTAAATTGCTTTATGTAATCTGAATAAAGGCTTTGACCGAGACTTATCTTGTGCAAACAACACTGCGGTGACTAAATTGTGGTAGCCACTGAGTGTTTTGCAGTTATAATATTATAGTCCCTAAATAATTAGTACCACCATGTTGTATCTAGAAGGCTCTAGGTGTAATGGTCTTAGTAAGGCTAATTATAAGGCTAATTATAATGGTCTTAATAAGCCGAATGATGAATCAACCAAGGGATTAATTGTCTTGTCTTAAGAGGATGTTGAGCTCTTTTGGTATTTGACTATGATTATCTCCGTTGAATAATTGAGTTTATTCAGCAAAATAGAGCCTATGCTAGAGTCAGACAGTCGTTTGAGCTTAGGATCTCTTGTGAATTGGATATATCATGCAGTTTTCAGCGGTATAAGTGAAGCCATCAACCTCTTAGTTTTGAAAGATCAGTGGAAGGGAATGAAAAAAGTAATGCTGTAGCCGAAAATCTGCTAAAAACAGATTTCAATGTAAAAATGCCTTAAGAAATGGTTGTTCGCGATAAGTAAAGTAATCAATGGACATCTTCGTCCCCTTCAATGTAGTCTTGTTAATTAGGCTTGGTGGACAATTAGAACAGTTGACAATCTTAGGATGTAGAGTATGCCTTGAGATTTCGGAAAATGACGTCACTTGTTTCTTGGTCCGTGCTTACATTCTAACATAAGCGTAAAATTCAACGAAAATCCAAGATTTAGGTATAAAAATTAAAAAAAGAGAAACATGTATGTAAAAAAATTGCCTGAATGATGAATTTTTCTCCCGTGCTGAACTTGTTGCAACACAGGGTTGAGAAATGTCTGGATACTTACCTTAAACTGCTGAGCAAGTTTCTTTTTAATTCTCTGCTGTCAGGGACAAAAACAAGTTTCACAGGACTTGTTATAAGGTTGTCTACGAAAGTTCTTGCTGTTCCAGCAACAGATTACACTACTATCACCTGTTCACTGAAACAAGTGTGAAACCTCTTATTAACCTATCTAACCTATTCGACTTTTATAAAACAAATTTTCTGTTTTTACTGCCCTATTTGAAGGTCTGTTCCTTTTGCTCTTGTGATAATCAGCTTCTCATCATTTAAAGGCCTCAGCGAGGTGATACACACGTGCCCGGTTTCTTTTGACCAAACTCTTATCACTTAAATGACTTGGTCATTCCATCAGGAATCATAGAACATTCAAACCACCACCAGCCCAGGATTTACGCATAGGCCTACTAGGCCCTGGCCTAGGGATGCACAATGCTGAGGGACGAAAAAAAACACTGATTTTTTTCTGAACAAAAATTGGACTAATGTAATTTATCGTCAAAGTACATGGTGCTCTTTGCTGCTTCGCTGCCTATTCACAGAAAACTGATTTTAAAGCAACAGAGGAGTTCTGTAGCCGCTTATAAACTGTCAAATTTCTTAGTAGTAGCCCCTCAATTGATTCAAGCCCATGCCCTCCCCAGTTTTAAGGGTATACCCTCCCTTTTCCCATAGAATTCAAGCGCATGCCCTCTGACGTCACTGCATCCCTGTTTCTAGCGGACGGTTGGCAAGGTTCCGAACGCATGCCCAGTTTCTAGGCGAAATGTCCAGGCATAATTACTTGGAATGTGGTCTGTATAAGAGAAAAGTAGTAATAATAGGGAATTTAAACAGGGGAATTAACAAATGAAGTTCCTAACCCCTTGCACCTGTTTCTAGCGCATGTATTATTTCTAGGCAAGATTTCTAGCGCATGTATCGTCACAGTATACACCCCCGTTTCAAGCGCATGTTACACCATGCGACACATCCTCGCCTTTAAAGGGTCAGATAAGTGGAGCAACCAACCCCTCAAGCCGTCACACCTACGCAATGCAGTCACCTGTTCTATTAAAAGGAACACGGTTGCCAAGACTCCATGACACACCCCTCTGGACTCCAATGACGTCATACAACTTACCACGTTTCAAACCATCATGTCTAATATGCTTGACGCAATTTTGCGTAACCCTGCGGCAGGAACCCACGGGGAACCCCCGTTTGCAACGTAACGTCAGCTCACACCTTACGTAATTATTGCGCAACACTGTCATGCGGTACTTTTTTCGCCCGAAACCCCCAAAGCGTTTTTTCATTAACTTAATGGCGGCACACACTTTATGTAAGGTCAGCGCATTTTACGTATGGACGGTGCATCCATCACTGCCAGTTAATACCATTTTGAAGTTTTTCGCCCAAAAGCCTCAAGACATTTTCTTTTTCGGCGTTTCATTTTTTCGCTAGAAACACCTTTCATATTTTTTCTATAGTTCTTGACCCCACCAGGACTCGATAGGTCATTCCCTTCCAATGGTACAGCGCCCCAAGCAACTCGTCCATGAAACCATCACAGTATTTTGTATCAGGAATCACATTCTAAGAATAATCTATTGCATGACAGCTAAGATTCCCCATTTGTTGGCACTCGTTAGGATGATGCGTTACTCTCTCAATTTGATACACTCCAGGGGACATTTACTCTTAAAATATTAATAACGATAAAATGAAAATGTATGGTTCCTTTACGCGGGATATTAAATTTCACACTGTCGCGACAATACGCCCTCCCCTCTAGTATGCAATAATGAGGAATAAGGTTGACAGTAGATGCAAATTTAAGACATATTAAGAGCTTTTAAGGAAAATATCCATTTCTTTTAGTGTCTTCTAGGTTTTCAATTCTTCAGTGGGAAAAATTTCTTAATGTCTCCACCCTAACTTTTAAGCTGTAATTCACCCACAGAGTGACATTACATGACTCCCCCTCCCCCCCCCCAACCCTGAAAAGACATCATCCCCACGAAGACATTTTTCAGGCATTTCATATTCAAACTCATGTCTTTAAATCCCGTGATTCTAGTTTTTTTTGGAGCCCAAGCCAGTCATAATGCCCCCAAAATACTCCACACTGCGATGGCATTTCACCCATGCGACCCCCCCCCCCCCGGCTGACCTGATATTAGAGGTATATTTAAACCATATTAAGAGGTATTATTGAAATACTTTTAACGAAATGCACCGTTTCATTGAGTATTGTTAGATTTAATTCCCTCTCTAACAAAAAATTTATTTAACACCTCCTACCTTATCTTGTATGAATATTCGAGTTCTCCAGGGACTAAATTTAGGCCCTAGGGATCATTGATCAGTCCCTGGAGTTGTGTTTTATTTGTGTGTTTATAATGAATAAAGACAAAGTTCAAAGTTCAAAGTATGCTAGTCAATGACAATTCATACCACCTTGGTAAATCATGGATGATATTAACCCCCCCCCCCTGGCGTCGCTACGTCTCCCCCAAAACATCTTTCAGGAATTTCCTAATAAAAAATTATGCCTTTCAAACCCGTGATTCAAGTTTTTGCAACCCAAGCCTATAATGATACCCCCATAAAACACTCCACACCACCAAGGCATCATCCTCCATCCATCATCATATGGCACACAACCCCACCCCTCCCCCGGGCAAGCTGATATTAGTGGTATATTTAAGCCATATTAAGAGGTCTTATTGAAAGACTTTTAACAAAAATATCCATTTCTTTGAGTTAAACTTATGAATATTTTACATTATCCTAACAATAGATTCCACCCTACACCTAGCATTCACTTTCAGAGGGTCTCTAGATAATAGACGTAATTTTTAGGCAATATTGTAGCTTATAAAAGAATAAAATATATAAGCAATAGCATGCGTAATTTAAGGAAAGTGGAGGGGGGGGGCCTGCAGGGGAGGCGGGGCCCCGCCAGGGGGGGGGGGGGAGTTTGGTCTTTGTCTGCTCATTCCGAAATAATTTAAAAGTATTAATAATAGGGAAATTATCATAGAGTTCCTATGGCAACTCTAAAATCACATTATCCCTGTTTCTAGCACTCAGATGGCAAGATTACCTCCCTCGCAAAGGTTCCCGACTGGAAAAGATTCCCATCATTGGCAAGATTCCCACCCCTGGCAAACCACCCAGGATTCCAGGCGTTTTATTATTTATTCAATATTGGCATGATTCCTAGCTATTTTGGTGCATTATTTTTCAGGAAGATCCCCAGGATTTCCGTGACCAGGTCTAATACGAATGACGCTAGTGTATCTCGCAAGCTAGACTAAAAGGACCCCATGGGGCTCCAGTACGGCAAACACACACGGGGACTGTGTAATAACGGCTATGTATATCTTAAGCAAAGATACCTAATCGGAGAGGTTGGAAAATCCCCTTGCGAGAAGGGTAGATGTCCAAACCGTTAAAAAGTATACTCATGGTCCAGAGCAGAATGGCGCTATCACAGTTTTTTCACGCCGGCATCAACCCCAAACAAGAAACCAGCCCTCCAGGAGATTTTCAACCTTTTTCGCCCGAAAATAAGCTTCTGGAATCACATTAAACAGTATAATTTTGAAAACAGAGAAGTCACCCCCCTTTCTTTGCTAGCGTTTGATACTATAAGTATTTCTCCTCACAATGCCAGACTATTATGCCCCTGTGACACACCACTGACATTTTCCCACCTCCTCCCTCCAAAAAAACCCTTTTCAAGCATTTCTTGTTAAAAGTTTTATTTCAACTCATTCATTCGGGTTTTTGCAAGTTATTCATGCCATAGTACCACACTATAAGTAATCTCTAGCAGTCCTCTGCCATCACCCCCATCATCCTCCTTTTCAAACATTTCCTGTTAAAAGTTTTACGTCAACTCATTCGTTCGAGTTTTCGTAAGCAATTCATGCCACAGTACTACACTATAACTGCTCTCTAGCACCCCTCTGTCATCACCACATCTCCTCCACCCCACCCCCAAAAAAAAATACTTTTTAGACATTTCTTGTTAGAAGTTTCACTTCAAGTTAGTCATTCGAGTTTTCGCAAGCAATTCATGCCACAGTACCGCAATATAACTGCTCTATGACATCCCTCTGTCATCGCACCATCTCCTCCAAAACATTTCTTGGGCTATCCTTGTCTTGGTAATGATTTTACAGGTTGACCGCGATTTTTACACTTTGCCCTTGATCTCTACGCTGGTCTTGATTTCTAGGGTTACTGTGATTTCTATAGTTTGCTCCTGTTTTTTACGACATTGTCAGGGTTTCATTCCTTTGCTAATGTTTGCTTAGAAGTTGACCATGATTTTTACACTTTGATCAGAATTTCGATGGTATGCTCTTGATTTCTATGACCTGGTCCGGAGTTCTAGTGTTGACTCTGTCATGTAGATAAGTACCTTACGATTTTTCTTGGAATACAATGCCTTTCTGGGCTTTAATATTTCGTACCAATAAGACAAAACCGTTTGTCACTTGTTGCTATGTAAGAACTTTAGAGAATATATTTTTTTTTTCTTGGAACACCAAGAATTCTCAAGTTTAATGTTTCTTGAGATTAAGCAATAATCACGTTCTGCTATCACCTATGACACCAATTATCATCAGTGTAAACGTCTTCTGACATTTGAAACGTGAAAACACCCACACACACTTTCTTAGAAGTGACAACTTTTTTTATTATAATAACAGCTTTTCTACCAGAAGTAACAAGTTTTTCTTGACACTAACAAATCTTCTTTTGGAAGCAACAAATTTTTTCCCTTAACACTAACATATTTTTATTTAGCACATCCCAGATTCTCTTAGAAGGAACATTTTTTGTCAGTGATAACACGTTTTTTGCTTGAACTAGGAAGTATTCTGTCAAAGATACCAAATTTTTCTTAGAAGTAGCAATTTTTCGTCAGTGGTAACAAGTTATCTGTTAGAAGTAACAAGATTTCTGTCAAACATATCCAATTTTTCTTAGAAGTAACAATTTTTCCTTATAATAACAAGCTTTCTGCTGGAAGTAGCAAGTTTTTCCTTAACACTAACAAATCTTCTTTTCGAGGCAACAACTTTTTTCCTTAATACTAACGAACTTTTACTTAACACACCCAAAGTTTTCTTAGAGGTAGCAATTTTTCGTTATGATGACAAGTCATCTGTTAGAAGTAACAAGTTTTCAGCCAAACATACCAAATTTTTCTTAGAAGTAACAATTTTTTCGTTATGATAACAAGTTTACTGTTAGAGATAGCAAGTTTTCCTTAAGATTAACCAATTTTCTCTTCGAAGTATCAACTTTTTTCCTTAATAACAAACTTTTACTTAACACACTCAAATTTCTCACAGAAGTAACATTTTTCATCAGTGATAACATATTTTCTGCTTATACTAGCAAGTTTTGAGTCAAACATACCAAATTTTCCTTAAAAGTAACAATTTTTCATTATGATAACAAGTTTTATACCAGAGGTACCAAGTTTTCCTGAACACTAAAAAATCTTCTCATGGAAGCAACAACTTTTTCCCTTAATACCAAAAAACCTTTACTTAACACACTCAATTTTTCTTAGAAGTAACAGTTTTTTCCTAACAGTAACAATTTTTTTCTAATAGCACCATGTTTTTCATCAAAGATAAAACATTTCACACAGAAGTAACAATTTTTCTTTATGATGACAACTTATCTGCTAGAAGTAGCAAGTTTTCTGTCAAAAATACCCAATTTTTCTTAAAATTAACAATTTTTTCGTTATGATGACAAGTTTTCTGCCAGAAGTGGAAAGTTATCCTTAACAGTAACAAATCTTCTCTTCGAAGTAACAACTTTCTTTATTCAAACTAACAAACTTTTACTTAACACACCCACATTTCTCTTGGAAGTAACATTTTTTGTCAGTGATAAGAGGTTTTCTGCTTGAACCAGCAAGTTTTCTCTCAAAGATACCAAATTTTTCTAAGAAGTAGCAATTTTTGATTATGATGACAAGTTATCTGTTAGAAGTAGCAAGTTTTCAGTCAAACATACCAAATTTTTCTTGGAATTAACAACAATTTCTCATAGAAGTAACAAATTTCTTCTAATAGCGCCAAAATTTCCGTCAAAGGTAGCAAATTTCTCATAGAAGTAACAATTTTTCATCCGTGATAACAAGTTATCTGTTAGACGTAACAAGTTTTCGGTCAAACATACCAAATATTCCTTTAAAGAAACAATTTTTCATTATCATAACAAGTTTTCTACCAGAAGTACCAAGTTTTCCTTAACACTAAAAAATCTTCTCTGGGAAGCAACAACTTTTTCCCTTAATACTAACAAACTTATACTTAACACACTCAATTTTTCTTAGAAGTAACAATTTTATTCCTAACAGTAACACTTTTTTTCTAATAGCACCGTGTTTTCCGTCAAAGAAAACAAATTTCACATACAAGTAGTAATTTTTTTTTATGATGACAACTTATCTACTAGAAGTAGCAAGTTTTCTGTCAAACACACCCCATTTTTTTTAGAAGTAACAATTTTTTCGTTATGATAATAAGCTTTCTGCCAGAAGTATCAAGTTATTCTTAAGAGTAACAAATCTTCTCTTCAAAGTAACAACTTTCTTCATTAATACTAACAAACTTTTACTTAACACGCCCAAATTTTTCTTGGAAGTAACATTTTTTCGTAATTGATAACACGTTTTCTGCTTTAAGTAGCATGTTCTTTCTCAAAGATACCAAATTTTTTTTAGAAGTAGCAATTTTTGATTATGATGACAAATTATCTGTTAGAAGTAACAAGTTTTCAGTCAAACATACCAAATTTTTTCTTGGAATTAACATTTTTTTCGTTTATGATAATACTTTTTCCGTCAGAAGTAGCAAGTTATATTTAACACTAACAGATCATCTCATCAAAGTTACAATTTTTCCTTAATACTAACAAACTTTTACTTTACATTGTCATATTTTTCTTAGAAATAACAGTTTTTCCTAACAGTAACAATTTTTTCTAACAGTACCAAGTTTTCGGTCAGAGATAAAACATATCACACAGAAGTTACAATTTTTGTCAATGATAACAATTTTTCGCTAGAAGTAGCAAGTTTTTCTGTCAAAGACAATAATTTTTTCTTAGGAGTAATAATTTTTTTGCCTATGATAACAAGTCTTCTGTCAGAAGTAGCAAGTTATCCTTAACAGTAACAAACCTTCTCATCGAAGTATCAACTTTTTTCCTTAATAGTAACAAACCTTTACTTAACACACTCAAATTTGTTTTGGAATTAAGAAATTTCTTCTAATAGCACCAAGTTTTCCACGAAAGGTAGCAAATTTTTCATACAAGTAACAGTTTCTCGTCAATGATAACAACTTATCTGTTAGAAGTAACAAGTTTTCTGTCAAAGATGCCAAATTTTTCCTAGAAGTAACAATTTTTTCGTTTATGTAAACAAGTTTTTTCTCAGAAGTATCTAGATTTCCTTAACACTAACAAATTTTCTCATCGAAGTAATAATTTTTTGCGTCAGTGATAACAAGTTTTCTGTTAGAAGTAGCAAGTTTTCTTTCAAAGATACAAAATTGATAGCAAGTTTTCTCTCAGAAGTATCAAGTTCCTTAACACTAAAAAATCTTCTCATTGAAGTAACAATTTTTCCTTAATACTTGCAAGCTTTTACTTTCAGTATCAAATTTCTATTAGAAATAACAGTTTTTCCTAAAAGTAACAATTTTTTTCCAATAGCACCAAGTTTTCAGTAAGAGGTAACACATTTCATATAGAAGTAGCAAGTTTTTCTGTCAAAGACAACAATTTTTTCTTAGGAGTAACAACTGTTTTGCCTATGATGAACAATTCTTCTGTCAGAGGTAGCAAGTTATTCTTAACAGTAACAAATCTTTTCATCGAAGTATCAACTTTTTTTCCTTAATACTAACAAACTTTTACTTAACACACTCAAATTTCTATTGAAAGTAACCAATTTCTTCTAATAGCACCAAGTTATCCGTCAAAGGTAGCAAATTTCTCATACAAGTAACGATTTTTCGTCAATGATAACAAGTTATCTGTTAGAAGTAGCAAGTTTTCTGTCAAAGAAAGCAAATTTTCCCTTGAAGTAACAATTTTTTCGTTTATGATAACAAGTTTTCTCGCAGAAGTATCAAGATTTCCTTAACACTAATAAATTTTCTCATCGAAGTAACAATTTTTTGTGTCAGTGATAACAAGTTTTCTGTTAGAAGTAGTAAGTTTTCTGTCAAAGAAAGCAAATTTTCCCTTGAAGTAACAATTTTTTCGTTTATGATAACACTTTTTCCGTCAGAAGTAGCAAGTTATCCTTAACACTAACAAATCTTCTCATCAAAGTAACAATTTTTCCTTAATACTAACAAACTTGTACTTTAAATTATCGAATTTCTATTAGAAATAACAGTTTTTCCTAACAGTAACATTTTTTTCTAATAGCACCAAGTTTTCTATCAGAGATAACACATTTCACATAGAAGTAACAATTTTTGTAAATGATAACAATTTTTCGTTAGAATTAGCAAAATTTTTTGTCAAAGACAACAATTTTTTCTTAGGAGTAACAATTTCTTTTCCTATGATAACAAGTTTTCTGTCAGAAGTAGCAAGATATCCTTAACAATAACAAATCTTCTTTTCGAAGTATCAACTTTTTTTCTTTAATACTAACGAACTTTTACTTAACACACTCAAATTTCTGTTGGAAGTAACAAATTTCTTCTAATAGCACCAAGTTTTCTATCAAAGGTAGCAAATTTCTCGTACAATTAATAATTTTCGTCACTGATAACAAGTTATCTGTTAGAAGTAACAAGTTTTCTGTCAAACTTACCAAATTTTTCTTAGAAGTAACAGGTTTTTTCTTAGCAGTAACAAATTTATTTTAATAGCACCAAGTTTTCCATAAAAGAAAACAAATTTCTCATAGAAGTAACAATTTTTTCGTCAGTGATAACAAATTATCTGCTAGAAGTAACAAGTTTTCTGTCAAACATACTAAATTTATCTTAGAAGTGACAGTTTGTTTCGTTCATGATAACGAGTCTTCTGTGAGAAGTAGCAAGTTTTTTCATAGCTCTAACAAATTTGATAACAAGTCCTCTGTCAGCAGTAGCAAGTTATCCTTAACAGTAACAAATCTTCTCATCGAAGTATCAGTTTTTTTCCTTAAAACTAACATACTTTTACTAAACACACTCAAATTTCTCTTGGAATTACCAAATTTCTTCTAATAGCACCAAGTTTTCCTTCAAAGGTAGCAAATTTCTCATACAAGTAACAGTTTTTCTTCAATGATAACAAGTTATCTGTTAGAAGTAGCTAGTTTTCTGTCAAAGATACCAAATTTTTGCTAGAAGTAACAATTTTTTCGTTTATGATAACAAGTTTTCTCTCAGAATTATCAAGATTTCCTTAACACTAGCAAATCCTCTCATCGAAGCAACAATTTTTCCTTAATACTAACAAACTTTTACTTTACATCATCAAATTTCTATTAGAAATAACAGCTTTTCCTAACAGTAACAATTTTTTCTAATAGCACCAAGTTTTCCGTCAGAGATAGCGCATTTTGCATAGAAGTAAGAATTTTTGTCAATGATAACAATTTTTCGTTAGAAGTAGCAAGTTTTTCTGTCAAAGATAACAATCTTTCTTAGGAGTAACAATTTTTTGCCTATCATAACAAGTCTTCTGTCAGAAGTAGCAAGTTATCCTTAACAGTAACAAATCTTCTCATCGAAGTTTCAACTTTTTTTCCTTAATACTAACAAAATTTTACTTAACACACTCAAATTTCTCTTGGAAGTAACAAATTTCTTCTAATAGCACCAAGTTTTCCGTCAAAGGTTGCAAATTTCTCATACAAGTAACAATTTTTCGTCAATGATAACAAATTATCTGTTAGAAGTAACAAGTTTTCTGTCAAAGATACCAAATTTTTCTTAGAAGTAACAGGTTTTTTCTTAGCAGTAACAAATTTCTTCTAATAGCACCAAGTTTTCCATAAAAGAAAACAAATTTCTCATAGAAGTAACAATTTTTTCGTTAGTGATAACAAGTTATCTGCTAGAAGTAATAAGTTTTCTGTCAACCATACCAAATTTTTCTTAGAAGTAACAATTTCTTTTGCTCATGATAACAAGTCTTCTGTCAGAAGTAGCAAGTTTTTTCTTAACACTAACAGATTTTCTCTTCGAAGTAACATCATTTTCCCTTAATACTAACAAACTTATACTTAAAACACTCAAATTTCTCATAGTAGTAAAAAATTTCTTCTAATAGTGCCAAGTTTCCCGTCAAAGGTAACAAATTTCTCATAGAAGTAACAAGTTTTCATCAGTGATAACAAGTTATCTGTTAGACGTAACACGTTTTCGGTTAAAGATACAAAATTTTCCTTAAAAGTAACAATTTTTCATTATAATAACAAGTTTTCTACCAGAAGTACCAAGTTTTCCTTAACACTATAAAATCTTCTCATGGAAGCAACAACTTTTTCTCTTAATACCAACAAACTTTTACTTAACACACTCAATTTTTCTTAGAAGTAACAGTTTTTTCCTAACAGTAACAATGTTTTTCTTATAGCACCATGTTTTCCGTCAAAGATAACACATTTCACATACAATGGTGGGCGTGAGGGGGGGGGGGGGTTAGCTGCCCTCCAATCACTTTTTACTACTAAAAAGGGCACTAGCCCTTTTGATTTACAATCAAATGAGCCCTTTTTGAAGTTTTTACGGCAACGCTTTCTATATAAACCTTATAAAATAAGTTTAATTTTTATATCAATAAATACATCAAAGGAATCGACGTATTATGCTGATTCCAAATATATAAGGTTCATTAAGTTCAGTTTTGCCTTAAAAAGGCTACAAGCTTGAGACAATTTGCCTTATTTTCGAAAAAGGGTGGAAACACCACCTTAGAGACAAAGAATTTATTTTCTATTTGAAGGGGTTGTCCCCCTCTTCAATATCTTGCTCTTTACGCTAAAGTCTAATGGTTTGTCCTAATTTATTGAAAACGAATCCTGAAACACAAGGGTTGTTTAATTAGAAAAGGAAGCTTTTTTAAAAGTGCTAAAACCTTTAGCGTGAAGAGCAAGGTATTGTAAAGGAGGGCAACCCTTCATATACGAAATAATTTATCTTTGTTTTGAGTTTTATTTTTGCTCCTTAACTTCAGTTTTTTTAAATAAAAAAAAATTTAGCTCTTGATATTTTTTACCTTTTCCAAAGTAGCGGGCTTTCGGTTGGCCTTCGATTACTCAGGGAAAATGTATAAGGTTTTCTGAAACACTTTCCTTATAGCCCTTGCTAGAACCCCAGTTTTATAGCGTAGAAGGCGCAAAATATGTATAATGTTGCTTTTAACCTCAGGTAATGCAGATCTGAATAGCCTAGCAAACCAACTTCCAATAACACAGCCCAGCCATTCAAAGTAGTCCATTCCAAGACCCAATTGTCTGGGTTCTAGTAACAGAAACATAGCAATCAATATCAGAACAAACGAATTTAAATTTTCTACTGTCTTGAACAGCTAGAGAACGCTTACAGCCAAATATTTTTGGTCTCTTAAATGTGATTTTTGGTCTCTTAAATGTGATTTAATCTGTTATAATAATGGTTACGAGGTTACGCTTTATATCTGCGAGGTTAGACAGATGTAATATTTTTGCTTCTGGGGTTGATTTTGGAGAGATGAAGAGTATTGGCACTCTTCACCTTTTCTTAATTTTTGGAATAAAAAGCACATCTCTTTGGAAAGAGTCCCAACCTAATCAATCTAAAATAGGATGGTGCATTTTTCAAATAAATAATCAAATACCTCCAATTTAATTTGTTGGGTTGTCTAATGTTATATATCTAGCATAGGCTGATGACCTTATTGTTATTGGCAGAAGTAAAGATACCTTTCCAAATTTGTGAATTACATTTTCGAAGAAATTTTTCAGATTGTTGTTCTTTGTTTCAATGACAATAAGTACGAGTACTCAACTTTCGGCTCTTCAGGTCTTTCACTTTCACTTCTCGCCTCTAAATCATTTTATGTCCCCTTTCTTTCATCATTTGAGTGGTTAGGCATCAATATTACCGGCAATTTTGGTCTTTCTGTCCTCGCTTGATTTCTTGTCCCAGAATAAAGGTTCAGATTGGCTACTTGAAAATTGTCAAAAACAGATGTAAATATAATTGTAAGGCCTTGTGCAAATTATTTTTGACTTTTTGTGATCATTCGTTTCTATGCTCTTATGGATTCGATTTAAAAAACAATGGTGATAATAATGAACCTTCCTCGGGTATTCAGTTTTCCCGTAAGTAGAAAGGGGGGTGCTACTCCCACGATTCACCCCTGCTGCCACCTACAACTTTTTTACATAATTTATGCATGTTTTTATGGTTTTTGTCAGTGAGAATGAAAAAACAGGAACTTTCTCAC